>JADRCC010200711.1:0-12193 GCA_019843855.1 Hylomyscus alleni
AGATGATACTGGGCATTGGACTGGATGAATGGAAGGAAAGATAGAAATCTTGAGTTAACCTTCCTGTTTCCCTTGCCAGAGTGGCCTGTGGGTTTCTAGTGGCCTGCTATAGTTGGGAGCTGTCATAAAGCAACAAGTTGTGGGGAATGAGGTTAGTAGGGGAAGGTGGCTGGACAGGGGGCTGGGGACAAAGGGAAGCTACCTCCGGTGTTGTTCTGCAGAGCTGGGGATGAGGCTGTAATTGCATCTCAAGGAGCAGAGGAAGAGGTGAAGATCTTGGGCTAGTCCACCTGCTTCCCTGACCAACAGTGGCTTTTTCATTGATGAACTTGAAGTTTTCAGAAATGTTATACCATCTGTATAAAAAAATGATTTACCTCTTCCTTTTCTATTCTTATGCCTCTATATTAGGAGGTATTAGTTAATGCTTTTAATACAACATTGTGTGATATAATAGGGTTTCATAAAATGGCTTAAAATATTACCTTCTACCACTCTGACCACAGTTTTGTGCTGTATATAAATATCATACTCATTTAGCTAGTCATGGTCATCCCACCAAACAGATGGGGGAAATGAATGGTACTACTTCTGCTTTGACCTCTTCTAGCAAAAGGTCAAATTCTTGTTCTGAGGCTACGAGGACATGCATGTCAGATGCAGGTTGCCACCTTGTGGAACTAAGAATTCACTACACATGAACAGTATTGCCTTACTTTGTCCCAAAGCTGAGAATGGGGACAGACCTGAATCACCTTCCCACACACATTTCCTCTCTCAAACCGAAATCCAATACTAGTCAAGGAAACTCACATTTGCTCTCCTTTGGGAGCCACACCAACTCCTCAGCCTGATAAAAGTCCAAAAGACTTTTAGACCAAGGCATGGGTAGGGTACCCCAGCACACTGAATGTCATTAGACAATTAAGGCCAGTCTTTTTTAACTAGTTCAATGGGACTCCAAATACACAGCTAAAAGTTTCATTTTACAAACCGTGTCAAATGTCATGGCAGAATTCAGTCATTCTCCTGAATGACATGAATTAATGAGTAATAGGAACTTCATCATTTGTGGTTATGGGAT
The DNA here is from genome assembly GCA_019843855.1 of Hylomyscus alleni. NCBI lineage: Eukaryota > Metazoa > Chordata > Mammalia > Rodentia > Muridae > Hylomyscus > Hylomyscus alleni. The sequence goes on from JADRCC010200711.1 coordinate 1,085, forward strand.
GTCAAAAAGAAACTGTCTGGCATGTTGGTTCCAGTACTACTTGCAGTATTCAAGGAGAGCAGGGGCTGGCAGATTTCTGATAGTAGACAGCCTCATCTACATTAATAGTTCCAGGCTAAACACAACCAGAAAAACAAAGGAAAATCCTCTTCTTCCAAGATACATTTCTTAGTAAAGGGACACCCAAGATGATCTTGTCATTGCAAATATTAGTTTTGTTACTTCTGAATAGAGTGTAAAATCAAACTTCATCATGCCAATATGAATTCAAAAACCTTGCGATCAGTGGAATGCAGACAAAAACTTAAGTGAATAAAACAGTATAAAAAGTGTAAAGCCCACAAATGAACTTTACATGTGATATTTTGTAAGCCGCACTAAAAAATATAATGATGTTAGGAGAAATGAGTGGGCTAGAAAACTCTCATGTATTTGGCTTAGACACATAAATGTTTACACCCACTCCAGAATTATTTTACCTAGGAACTCTTTTTCCTTATAAAATATCCTATAGCATCCTCTGGTTTATAAACTTCTACTATTCTACTTTCTGGGACAACTGATATTTGTAGGCAGGAATAATAATGCCATTGACTAAAATTAGGAGCTCATCTTTGCACATTAAGCTAAAAATACATACCAAAATTTAAGACTCCATGATTAGACTTACAGGAAAAATCCTCTTGCAGGTTAGGGTGAACAGCTTTGCCTAGAATTTCCCAACAAGCTATTCCTACTGTGTAAATGAGGGTATTTCTCTGTTATCAGGAGGCAAGTAATTCTGATTGGCTATGTAATTCTGACATACTGTGGCTTTAGTTGAGTAAAGAGTAATCCTTACTTTTCCACCTAGGGGCAGCTCTTTGCACCTTGGTTAAAAGGACTTATACCTGTATCTCATTCATGTGCACATATGTTCTCTCCCCACCTAATTTTAAATTACTCTTATGTCTATGGATATTTTGCCTGTTTGTATAGGTGGGTGCACCACATACATGCCAGGTGTGTAGAGACCAGAAGAAGGCATTGCATATCCTGGAAATGACTTAGCTAGGTGGTTGTTAGCCTTTATATGGGTCTTGGAAACCAAATCCACATACAGTGCCTATCTTAACTACTTATATAATTTTCTAGCCTCAATCCCTATCCCTGATCCCACCCTGCTCTTGTAATCACAACCCTTCTACTACACTTCTGTCTTTCTGTAGCCTCTTTAACTTTACCTGAAGTGTACTATTGGCATTTCCCCTTGCAGAAGAATATATATAATAGTCATGAAATGTACAAAGCCTAAGAAAATGATTCCCACAGTTACATCACTGAACAAGGTTAAAAACTGAAACATTACTGTAACTGAGGGTTCCATCTAGACGTTGCTATGGTTCTGAAGACATACCCATATACTTTTCTTCTCTGTTTCAATGGCAGGAGAGAGTCAAGTGGAAGCAGTGGTAATTCTGACATACTGTGGCTTTAGTTGAGTAATGAGTGATCCTTGCTTTTCCACCTAGGGGAAGCTTGTTGGTTACTACTCAGGAAAAGTGCATGAAGACCCATTTGCCAGAAGAGGTCGCCCAAACACCACCTTTAGTTTTTCACCAGTTGACTTGGAACATTTCTTTACACATGGAACATCTCTTTACACGTGAAACAAGGCTATGATCAACATATTTCTGTGAAATCCTTCAATAAAATAAATAAAATTTATGTGTGCATGATGAGAAAGGGTGTTCTATAGTGTATATGTGAAGGTCAGAGAATAAGTTAAGATGTCCTTTTTCTCCTTCTAAGGGCCCAGGGATGTAACTGGTTGTCAGGCTCACTGACAAGCATTTTTTTAACCCTATAAGCCATCTCACCTCATTGTACCAAGGTGACTTGTTTATTTATTTTTGTTGTTAATTGTTTTTAATTTAGTTTTGCTTTGTTTAAGATGTTGTTTGTCTATGCTGGCCTAGAGCTTACTAGGTAGAATAATTTGGTCTCGAACTCATAGATATCTACCTGCTTCTGCCTCCCTAGTCCTGAGTTTAAAAACTTGTATCACCATCTCTGTCTGAGGTCCTAGCTGTCCTGGAACTTCCTCAATAGATCAGGACAGCCATGAATTCAGAGACCTTCTGACCTCTGCCCCTTAAGTGCTAGGATTAAAGGTATGCACCACCAAGTCTGGCCTAACTACTAGAAGATGAGTGCACACTTTTGTTTTAGTAGATCAGTGTACTGCAATGTTCTAGTAGGACAATGAACATGTATGTACTCAAACAACAGCAAAGTCATATGTGCTACACCTGTACCACACATGGATTAATTAGAACTGTAGTGAACATAGATTTACTGGTAAATAAGCTCAACTAAACACACTATTCCTGCCCTGTGCACAGACTTAAATGTGCTGGTACAGAAGTAGAGCAGTCAGCACTGATGTCATAATCAACATGCCTATGCATTTATCAGTACTCGAGAACACATGGATGTCCGTGAACAGCAGTGCACATGTATACTTGAACAACAGCACACTTGGGAAAGAAATAATGGAGTACACTTTGAATTCAGTATTACAGGAGTAATCAGGCATGTTCTTGCAAAGCGGCACATGTAGGTGCACTAGTACAGCTATACCCAGAAATTATAGAAACGCTCAAAGGCAACACTACTGCAGGACTCATCGATGTACTGCAGCAGCATGCTTCGAAGTACTAGACAGGAACACCCAAGAATATACTAAGACATCAAGTCATGTGTTTGTATAGATCTATTATTAAAACAATACACAATTGCATCTTTGCAAAAAAAAGTGCCACAACTGCTGTGCAAACTGATATGCATTTAAAATAAATGTGTACTTGAGTGGCAGTGCATATTGCTGAACTGGAAGAGCAGTGAACACCTTTGCAGGGGTAGAGTAGTGCAACTGAATTGAAAGAACACAGTTCTCATGGATGTAAAGCACAGGAAGAACAGTCGCATTACAAGAATACCATACAGAGAAGTGCTAAAATAGCAGTGATCATAGAATTACTTCAAAACCATGCACATGAATATATTATTGTGACGTGAACATGACATTATTAATGCAGGAGTACAGATATGCAAATTGATGATCTAGTGTAAGTTTTCATATTTACATACAAGTATAGCAGTACAGACGGAGATCTGTGAACATCAGTGTGCATGAATGTACCCTAAACACAGCACAATTGATGTACTATGATATCTATTCACATAGGTGTTCTATTACAAAAGCATACATGCATGCACTGTTAAAGGACAGAAGGATGCTTTAGTAAACCAGGATACAAGTGACTCCAAGCAAGAGCACACATAAATATACTACTGCAGCCATGCATTTGAATGTACTGGTACAAAAGCAAGCATTGCTCTAACTAGTACAGTATGCACTAATGTACTCTGACAACAGTGATCATGACTGCTGCTAAAGCAACAGACTTGAATATAGTTACATCTTCATATACTTTAAAAAATAGATTCATCCTGAATGAATGCAGAAGCAGAATGCTGCACACTGATGTCCTAGTATAGCCTACTATATGCATCTGTGTGAAAACTAAAGCAAAACAGATATTCAAACAATTGTATTGTATATGAAAGTGCTGGCATCAGTGCTCAAGGATATAGTAATACAGCACTGTACCCAGGTGTCTAGATGAATCAGTTCATATGGGTATACTACTAATGCAGTGCATACATAGCCCTTGTACACATTGGTTTACAAGTGACACAGTACAGACAAATCTACTTTTGCAATGCTGTACATGGATGTATTCAGTAGCAGCAAGGATAGACATACTAGAACAATGATACACAGCCATGTAGTGATACGTACGTGAAGAAAGATGAATTGTACAGATGAAGACATGAATGTAGTACAGCAAAGCAGTGCACAAAGATGTACTATACTGAAATATACCTGCAGGTCGCACTATAGCAGTGCACATGAATTTATAACGTTCACATAGATACAATAATTTTAGAAGATTCATTGATACACTAATACAGGAGTGTACACAATTCACTATAGTACAGAAGTGCACTTGAATATAGTAATACATCAATATTCATGGTTGTAGTAGTAAAAATAGTTGCATGAATTTAATAGTAGAGTAATGATTAGGGACACACTCATAGAGTTTCATACATACATATGCTATTAAACTCTATAATATTCTGTAATGTAATGTTCTATTATAGAGGCACATAGAAATATCCTATCATAACAGAACATATTGGAAGTACTAGTAAACCAACACTGAAGGAAGTAATAGATAGGAGTATACAAGTATAGCATCAAACATGCATGCAATAGTATTTAGCACACAATTATCTCTTACTAATGTACTTTATATCAGTGTCTTAGCCAGAAAGGAAATCCTATTAATGCAGTGTAAATAGGTAAGTATTAACTAAGACAACAGAACATAATGGTGCGGGGGTGGGGGCATGCCTATACTAGAACATCAGTGTATAGATTATTTAGTAGGAAATCAGTTCCTCTCAATCTTACAGTACAGTACTGAATATGAATGTACATGTATAGCAGAAAACATGAATGTACCACTATGGCACCAGACATAGACCTACGCAAACAACAGTGAAAATACGTTCAATTGTAAAGAAGTGCACATACTTACTATTACTGCACTGCACATGCACATAGGTGCACTAATGCAGAAGTAGAAAGCACACACTGATGTAGTGTAGTGTAGTGTGTCCATGTATTTACTAGTATACCAGAATTGATGGATGTCTGTGAACAGGAGTCTACATGCATGCATCAGTACTGAATCATACATGGAAATACACATAGATTTGATATTATAGTATCGCAGGAGATTCTTCTGAAGCTCCACATATGTTTGTGTAAGTAGAATATGGAAATATAAGTAGTAGCATGCACAAAGATTCAACATTACAGGAGTGCTTATAAAGTAGCAGACTTGGAAAACATAGATGTATTATTACAGAAATGCCCGTGGATGTGTTAGTACAGCAAGACTCGTAGATATATCAGTGCAGGTGGGTGTACTAGTAAATGATACAGTCATGTAGTAGAATAGAAGCAGACAAGGGTGAACTGTACAATCCAGCACATCTCAAATAGTAACCTAAACAATAAAAAGGAACCCATTGCTTTCCCTAGTGTTTTCTGGATCTCATCTTATTTTTTATCTATAAAACTATATAATTTTTTCCATTCTCTCTCTCTCTGCTCTTTCTCTTTTCTCTGCCCTTTCCTTTTCTCCCCTCTATCCTCTCTTGTCCAACCTCCCTTTCTCTTCTCATTTTCATTCACTTCTTTTCGTTTCCTCTATTGCTCTCTTTCACTTGCCCTCCACTTTCTCAATCTGTCTCTGTCACTCTCCTACATCAGCCATGTCTCCCATATTTCCTATATTCCTCCATGTCTCTTCTCTCCATATATTTCTTTTTACCTCCCCTCTCTGTTCTTTGTGTCCTTTCTCTCCTCTCTTTTTCTCTTACCTCTCAGTCTTCTCTCTCAATTCTCTTTCTTCTTTCTCTTTCCTCTCTCCTTTGTCACTATAACCTCACTCTTTCTTCCCCATTTCTGTCCCTCTATCTGTCCTAACTCTCTCCTCATGCTCTTTCAATCAGCTGAAAATCCATGTTCCCCTTCTTCTCTCTTCTCTTCCCCTATACCTCCCTTCTGTCTCTTCTATCTCTCCCCTCTATTTCCTTTTTATCTCCTCTCTCCCGTCATTCTTTCTCCTCACCTCTCTCTTCTCACTTTCTCCTCACTCACTGTCTCATTACCCTCTCTCTCCTCATTTTCACTCACTTCTCTTTCTCCTCTATTATCCCTCCCCCTCTTGCTGTCTTTCTCCCTTCTTTTTATTACTTGGACTCTCTCTCTCCTTTCAGCCCTTCCACCCCTGTAGTTAGCACTCTCTCCTGTATTAACTATATATCCCATATCTCCTCCATCTCTCTCTTGATTCCTCATCTCTCCTCTATTTCCTTTCTGTCTCCTCTCTCCCTCTCTTTCTCATCTCTCTCAATATCACTTCCCCATTCTTTCTTTTATCTTTCCTCTCTCTCCTTTTCCTGCCTCTCTTTATCTCCTATCTCTCCACTTCTCATCTTTGTCTTTTGATTTCTCACTAGAAATGACCCATTTACTCTTTCTTCTTTATCCCCCTCTCTCCTATATTTGTTTCACCTCTCTCTTCATTGCCTCTCTTTCTTCTTTCTGATATTTTCTCAATTCTTTCTCTCCATTCTTTTTTTCTGCTGATCTCTACTACTCTCCTATATCTTCCCTCTCCTCTCTATCCCTTCATTGTCTCCTCTATCAGTCCATTTCTGTTTCTTGTTGTCCTGCCTGTTCCCTCTCTTTGCTTTCTTTCCTCTCTTCTCATCTCTCATTCTCTCCCTTCTCCATCTTTGCACTTTCTACTTCTATCTTCCACCTCTTTCATCCTTACACTCTTTTGTATCTTTCTTCTTTATTATATATATTATCTCTCCCCCTTGTCTTTCCTCCCATTTGCCTCCGATCTTTCTCCCCTCTTACTCTCACGTTCTTTGCCCTCTCAAATGTTTCTTTCCTCTCTCACTCTCATTTCACTCTGTCTCTCAATTTATCTGTTTTCCCATTTCTCCCCATCTCTTCTTTATCTGTCTCTCTCCTCAATCTCTCCTTTCTCTGTATCTCTCATGTCTTTCTTTTCTCTTTTCCCTCTCCCCTCGCATGCCCCATTTCTCCCATTTCTCCCCATCTCTCTCTTACCTCATTCTTCCCTCTCATCTTTCTCTTCCATTCTCTTTTCTTTCTTCACTTTTCTGTCCTGTCTTCTCCCTTATAATACCTCTCTATCCCTCTCACTCTCCTCTCATTCTTACCCCACCCTTCATTCTTACAATGCTGTCTCCCACTTTCCCCTCTTCCTGTCTCTCTTGCTCCATAACAATCGTCAGCATCAACTCCATCTTCTTATATCCCCCTCTTAACACTCTCTACTCTCTCCTATCTTTATCTCTCTTTCTATCCCCTCTCTAGCTTCTCTCTCTTCTCTTTTCTCACCATTCTCTCACTTTTCACTGTCTTGCCCCTTCTGCTAAGTACTCTAACCCTTTCCTTTCTCTACCTCTGGCATCTCTAATTCTTTTCCCTTTCCTCTATCCTTTCTCCTCACTCCTCAATCTAGATTCTCTGTGTCCCTTATCATGCTCCCTTCCCTTTTTCCCCTTTCATGTTTTCTTACCTTTCTTCCTGATTTCTCTTTCTCCTATCTCTGTCACCTTTCTGTCTTTGCCTCTTTCCTCTCCTCTCTCCTGCAAATCTCTTTCCTTTACCACCAACTCTTGTTTCACTCCAACATTTTCTGTCTTCTCTTCTGTATTTCTCCCTCTTCTCTTTCCTCTCTCTGCTCTTCCTCTTCTTGTTTATTCACTTCCCTTCACCTCACTTCTCTCTTTTCACTCTATCTCCTCTCTTTTCAGTCTCTCCCTTATCTTTTTTCTACTCCCTCTCTCTCCTCCCTCTCTTCTATTTGTCTCTCTCCATCCTTGCTCTTCCCTCCCCATCTCCTCTCTCATATATCGCTCTCCTGTCTCTAATACTCCTCTCTATTCACTCCTCTATTCACTCCCAATCCTCTCACATTTCTCTTTCTCCATTCTTTCTTCTCTCTCTGGTCCCTCCTGTCTCTTTTCTTTCCTCTCTTCCCCTTCCTTGCTGTAATCTCCCCTTCATTTCCCTATTGTCTTTTTATCTCTCTTCATTCTTTCCCATCTTTCTCTTCTCTCTCAAACATACTCTTTTGTCTTTTCTCACTCCCTTTTCTTTTCTCTGTTTCTCCTCTCCCTCTTTCCTCTATATTTCCTCTTTCAGCCTTCTCTCCTCCCCCTCACTCCACTCATTCTCCATTTTCTCCCATCTCTTTCTAATCTATCTCTCCTCTGGATTGATGGATTCTCATTCTCCTCTCATTTTTCTCTTTTCTTATTCCCTCTCCCCATCTTTCCTATCTCTACATTCTCTGCTATCCCCTCTCCTCCTTCTCATCCTCTCTTTTCTTTCTATCCTATCTCTTCCCTTTCTTTCTGTATCTATCTACTATCTATCTTTTCTCCATCTCTGTAACTTCCTTCTCACCTTCATCCTACCTCTTACCCTCTCTGCCCACTCTCTCTTCTCTCTTTATAACTCCTTATCTCTCTTCTCTTTGTTATTCTCCCATCTTTCTTTCCCTTCTCTCACATCTTTCCCAGTTTTGTCTTTCCCCACTTCTATCTCTCCATTCTCTCTCTTCTTTCTCATTTCTCTTCTTTCTCCTCCTCTCCCACCTTCTCTTTTATTCTCTCCCTCCCTGTCACTTCTCTTCTTTCTCTATCCTCACTGACTCTTGTGATATTCTCTCAGCTCTCCTCTTTCTTAGCTCTCTCTACTCTCCTTTCTCTCTGCTCACACTGCTCTTTCTCTTTCACCCCATTCCATCTTCCCACTTTCTCTCTCTCCTATTTCTCCCATCTCTCTGTGTTCTCTTTCCACTCTCCTTTCACTTTTCTCTTCTCTTTTGCATCTCCATGTCTCCTCTCTCCAACTTCTCTTTTTCCTTTCTATCCCCTTCCTTTCTTTTTATTCTCTTCACCTACTTTTCTTATACTCCTCTCCCTCTCTTTCACTCTCTCTATTATTTCCTTCCTCTATATTTTCTCTCCCTCCATCTACTTCTCTCTCCCCTCACTACTCTCCCCTTTCTTCTCCCCTCATTCCTTCTTGCTCTCTCTCAACACATGTGTACACATTTGTAGAGAGCTGTGAGGTGCCACACCCTGAGATGGCGCTGGTTTCCACCTTCCACTAGCCCGAAAGCGAGTGCTCTCTGAGATAATCAAGTCCTAAATTGGCTAAGCTTGCTGTCTCTGGCTGCTTCTGCATTGTGTGACCTATCTGCTGTTCCCACGTGACCTGCAGGGGTTGGCTGGCACAATGGTATTTAGGTCCATGGGCATTCCCCAGGAGTTAGGAGCAAGGAGGAGTGGAGCTGGGAGTAGAAGATCTAGCCAGAAGTAGGAGGATAAGCATGTAACATCAAGGGGCTAGCTAGAGGAGAGAGTCGAGCTAGCCAGAAGTAGGAGGATAAGCATGTAACATCAAGGGGCTAGCTAAGGATAGAACAGAGTAGAGCAGCAGGGAATAAGCTTGTAACACAAAGAAGCTAGCTAGCTAGAAGAAGTAGAGGAAGAAGCATGTAACAAGGTCCTGAATAAAACTGCTTAAGGAAGAGTTCATGGTTGTGTCCTTCTTGCTGGTCGAGAGGGCTGCGACACACATTTTTGTTAAGTGTTCTCATGCTTCTCATTTTTCTTTCTCACTTCCTCTTTTCTCACTCTTCCTGTTACCACTTTCTCTACTTCTCTTTTTTCATCTTGCCTCCTCACTCTTTTTCAACCATCTCATCTCTCCTTCCTCCTCTCTCCCATACCTTTTCTCCTTTTCTCTCTCACTTTCATTTCCCTCTTTCATTGACTTTGTCCCTCTCTTTCCCTTCCATCCTTTTCACTTACAACCAATATCTTCTGTATCTCTGTCTCATTTTCTCATTCTATCTCTTGTCTTTCTCATTCTCTCAATACTTCTCTTTTTCTTATTCTCTCTGTTTCACTTTCCCCTCCATATAACTTTCTCTTCTCCCTCTCCTCCTCTCTCTCTCTCTTATCTCTCTATCTCTATTTTTTAATTTTCTGGTCTCTCTTCCACCCAATTTCTATTTGTATCTCTCATGCCAATATCTCTTCAATTACCCCACTGCTTTTCTCTATATCCTACTATCTCTCCTAGTTGTGTTCAGTCCTCCTTGTACTCTCTTTCTTGTCCTCTCCTTGTCCTTTCTCTTTCTCCATCTCTTTCCCTGTTACCCTTCTTCTCTCTCCCCTCTCTTCCTTTTTCTCTCACTCCTGAATTTCCCATCTCTTTCACTCTGTTACTCATTGCCTCTCTCTCTCTCTCCTCTTCCTTTCACCCTCATTTCCCTTTCCTCATTCTTCTCTCTGCCATTCTTCTCTCATAGATAGTTTTCTCCCAACTTATGCTCTTTCTTCCCCATCTATCTACTCCTTTGTCTCTGTCTTAGTTTCCTTCCCCTGTCTCCTCTATCTCTCACTATTACTATATCTCTATCTGTCTCTCTCCTTCAATTTCTCCTCAACTGTCACTCTAAGTCTCTCTCTCCTACTGTTTCTCTCACTCTCCTACTGCCTCTTTCTCTCTCATCTTCCATTTCCCTCCTCTCATGCATTTTTATCACACACTCTCCCTGTCCCATCTCCATCTCTCTCCTATTCTTCTCTCTTCCTTCCTCTCTGTATTCTCTTTCTGTTTTAAATATGCCTAATGTATCCAAAGTTGCCCTCAAACTTAAACTTGCTATATTGCTGAGGATAACATACATTTCTTACCTTTATGCCTTCACTCTTGAGTGCTGGGATTATAGGCACACCATCATGTTAGTTTATGTACTTTCAATTGTGGTCAGAACCCCCTGCTTCTTGCATGCCAGTTTAACAGTCTAACAAATGTGTTATATCTATTGCCTCTTTCTTTTCTATAGTGAGTATCTCACTCTATAAGCCTGGTTGCCCTCAGGCTGGTTGAAAACCTCATCCTTTTGCTTCCTAACTGTGGGGTTTATAGGCACACACCACACTTGCCAGCTGGTGGTATACATTCGTAAAGCAGCTTTCACATTGATCTCTGTCTTCTGAGTATAATATGCTGGTTGTGTTCTTGAAATCATAGTAGCTGTGAATAGCTGCAGATGACTCCTACATCTTGGGCTGCCCAATAGGACCTCTTGGGAGGGAGAAGTGCTGCTTACACAGCAGTAAATAATGTTTCTAAGAAGTCTTCACACATTTTTTTTAGGATATGTACATATATAACAATTACTTGGAAAGTGACTCTTTTTAGTTGGTGCAGCTGTATATCAGCTGCCCATGTGCCTGTTGATAGCTCATCTATCATCATCCTGGAAGTAGCTTCAATTAAGTTAATTGTTCTACCAAGCTACATTTGGGTACCATCATCTCCTTGACCTGATCTTAGTGCCAGAACATGTGTCAGGC
>JADRCC010200772.1:0-12302 GCA_019843855.1 Hylomyscus alleni
AAAAAAAAAAAAAAAAGAGTCACAGGTCTGAAAAAAACAGAGCGACGTGTAACTACTTCTCTCATGAATTGAGAGCAGCGGTGGTTTCCAGCACACTACCTGCACTAACTAAGACAGCCAGCAGCACAGAGGAGAAAGGAGTTCACAAGCCCCCACCTCTAACTAAAAAGCTAAGGACAGTCAGTGGCTTCAAAGTAGAGAAGGTTCATTTTCTTCACTCTCTGTATTGAAACAGGATGGCTAATTGCCCTGGGAGTTGCCAACGTCTTGGTCTATATTACACTGGGATTAAAAATATGCTTGTGTTATCTTTCAAAATATCAAATGAAAAGAGGTTTCTAAAATATAAATGCAGGAATTTTGAAGTTGATAAAGACATTAGAATCAGATGAAAGAAATATAAGAGTGTTTAATCTGTATCAAATAATATTATTGCACAATATGAATAGTTTCTATAATGTCAAATGACTTACTATTGATTGTTTTTCGATTAACTGGAAATGTACAATTAGCTTTAAATATTTTGAAACAATCAAGCATGGTAGTAGCTCCCTATAGTCATAATATTTAGAACGATAAGGCACAAGGTATACTCAATCTTATTACTTTGAGAATAGCCAGGGCAGCCTAGCATCCACTCTGCCTTGAAACACTAATGTGATAGCAATAGCTACAATATAAAACAATGAGTGTTTTCTAGATAATGCAGTGTATGTGTTGGAATGATGAAGGTTCACTTTACTTACAAATTATTAGGTACTAAACCTTAGGGCTAAGGCAAATGTAAGTAATAAAAATCAAATAACTCATAACACACATAATTGATGGGTAAAATATACGTGATATTGAAATTTAATAAATGTCCAATTACAATGGATCTTATTTTTTCATATTACAGTGAATTGGCCAAATGTATTCCAAAAATAAGAATCTCGTATTTGTATCACTGATATAAATGGAACTGTTAGAGTAATTTCCTTTAACTAAAAACAAAGAACAAAATGAAATCTGTGAACTTGAAGATAAAATCCAGTAGCTGACATAAAGCATTTGTGAAAATACATTTTCTTAACTGTCCTGAATGTTTGTAAGTAATACATAAAATAAACAGAATACAAACAGTTGTATTTACAAAGTACCAACAACGTTTCAAGATTAATGGTAAATGATGAAATAGCAGATGTAGTTTTACTAACTCATTGACCTGGTGTTGTTTTACTAGCAGTATTGATGATGGGAAAGTTTTATCTAAAGACACAACTGTTATTTACCTTATATATAGCATGTATATACTTTTATCTTCAAACCCAATGATTAAGCCAGAGGTCCTCATTATATTTATTATGTGAATCAAGTTGTCACATATATATTTTTCCTGCAATAATATTAAAAAGAAAAATATAAGAAACCAAGGGATGTAATTTAGTGGTGGAATATGCCCTACATCCTGTTGAATCGTCAGTGTGCAAATGAATTAAAAACACAGAAGGAAAAAATACTTTGTCATCATAGTTTGTATAAAGTATGTCTATAGTTATAGAATAGGTCTTCTGTCAATCTTGATTAGAAAAGCTGCTACTTACAGTTGATAGCACCCAATACTGAGATTTATAACTGCACTAAGTGATAGAAATAACAGACTGGTGGCATGCCCTAAATTTCTAGTGTTGATCCACAACTAAATCACAGGGAATATGATGGACTAGGAATCAGAAAGAAAGTAAGAGTCAGATGGGAGAGACAGAGAGGCATGCTGAGAAATGCTGTCTTCTTTACAGAGCATGACTATTGCCTTCATGAGCTCATAGAAGCTGTGGCTGCCTAAGCATGACATGCACCATAGCAGGCCAGGCAAAACTCTGGTATACAAGGGGGAAGGGTCCTAAAGGCTTAAGTTCTTCCTGAGAAGCTATTGGTAGTAGATAGATGCAGGGTGGCAGAAAACCATTCCTTATTGATGGTTTGGTCCTATACTCATGCATATCTGTACAACACTAACTGGATTTTTTTGGCTAATTAAACAAAAATTAAAAAGAAGGATAGAGAGAAAAAGACAAAAGGAAAAAAGAAAGAGGGAGAGAAAGAAAAAAGGAAAGAAAGGAAGGAAGAAGGAAATGAAAAAAAAGAAGGAAAAATAATACATGCAATTAGGAGGGCAAGAGCTACAGAGCATGTAGGCAGAACTGAAGGGTGAAATGGAGAGTTGTATGCCTGTATTCCATTATATGATATTTTCAGGAACAAACATAAAATCAAAAGCACAACCCAGTGCAAAGTATGAATTACTTCTTTTGGATTAGTTAGAAAGAGAAGTCTAATAGACCTCCACACATTACTATTATAATTGCTTTTGGATACTCTGAAGAATGTGACAGTAAGAATCTATTGCTAAGGACAACATACATTTGAGTCATAAAACATGGTGAAATCACACTGGAGTGGACCTGGAAACTTCTCTATAGGTTAGCTTTCATAATCCTGGGAAGTCCTACACTAGCTACCAGAAATGAAAATTAATCATCTGTAGTACCCAGTACACTGCAAGTGCAATGACTAACCTAAAAAGTTGCGAATGTAATAGTCTTACAAATGTTACAAGAATAACCAGCCATCTGATCAGATTTAAGTCCAAGACTACATGATGAAAACTCATACCTGACACTCCTATCTAAGTACCTATGGCAAAACATGCCATGAGTGCCAAAGGAGAACCGAATTCTATCATGCTGTAAATGAGTACAGTATCAAGCAAACTCCTAATTACTTATCATTATGACCATAGATCAATAAATATATCAGCCGTCAACTGAGGAGCTTCTGTTTACATTATACGGTGATTAACACTGTGACTCACAACACATCAAGATGCAAAATTACTGAAAATAAAAGAGTACAGAATGCTCATTCCTGAAGAGAATAAATATAGACAGAATTATTCTCTCTCAAGACTCATATCATAGCAGAAAACAGAGATAAAAAAAAAAAACTGTAAGATCCAGAGTCAGCAAATGGTGACAAGGAGACATAGCCTTCTGGGAACAGAAGAGAAGTTACATCTATGCACTCATAAAGGTTGAAAGCATTCAGAAGACATGTGCAAAACCTGACAGAAAACAATCTCCGCATGTAGAGAGTTAAGTATGCAACACTACCATAATCTAAGGAATTGTTGTCAGCTGTTAGCTGCTGCTAGGAGATGGAGAAACAGTTATCTTTGAAAGTGTAGCTTATATTAGTGGACAACTATTAACTGGTAGACCACACCTACAAGGATATTTGGATAACACGAATTAGCATGTATTAAAGTCTAAATGAGAAAAGCCACCTTAGGCTCATATAGTTGAATGTTTTATCTCCAGTTAATGGAACTATTTGGGAAAAAATAGAAGGTGTGGCCTCATTGAAGGAATTATGTGTGTGGCCTTATTGGATGTGGGCTTTTAGGTTTAAAAACCCCATGCCAGGCTCTCTGTCTCTGTCACTCTTATTGTCTCTGTGTGTCTCTATTTCTCTCTGTGTCTCTTTGTTTCTGTATCTCTTTCTTTTTGCCTCTTTTTTCTCTCTCTCTCTTTCTCTCTCTGCCTGATGACTGTGGATCAGAATTTAAACCTACAAGCTGCTGGTTAAGCACCTTGTCTGTCTGCTGTCTTCCATGATAGTCATGAACTTACTTTCTAAAATTGTAAACAAGCTCCCATTTAAATGCTTTCCTTGCATGGGTATTTTGTTCCCCCTTTTAAGAAGGAATGAAATATCTTCCTTTTTTTGAGTTTCTGGAGGTTTGTGGGTTGTACTTTGTGTATTCCGAACTTCTGGACTAATAACCATTTATCAGAAAGTGCATACCATGTGTGTTCTTTTGTGATTGGGTTACCTCACTCAGGATGATATTCTACAGATCCATCCATTTCCCTAAGAATTTCATAAATTCATTGTTTTTGATAGCTGAGTAGTATTCCATTGTGTAGATGTACCATAGTTTCTGTATCCATTCCTCTGTTGAGGGACATCTGGGTTGTTTCTAGTTTCTGGCTATTATAAATAAGGCTGCTATGAACATGGTGGAGCATGTGTCCTTATTACATGTACCAGCAATGAAGTAGTGTTCCTCTTTCTCCACAACCTCTCCAGCATCTGCTGTCACCTGAGATTTTTATTCCAGCCAATCTGACTGGTGTGAGGTGGAATCTCAGAGTTGTTTTGATTTGCATTTCCCTGATGACTAAGGATGTTGAACATTTCTTTAGGTGCTTCTCAGCCATTCTAACTATGAAGCAGAGACTGAAGGAAGGGCACTCCAGCCTGATATAGCTGTCTCCTGAGAGGCTCTGACAGTACCTGACTAATACAGAAGTAGAGGCTCACAGCCATCCATTGAACTGAGTACAGGGTCCCCAATGAAGGAGTTAGAGAAAGAACCAATGGATTTGAAGGGTTTGCAGCCTCTTGGGACAAACAACAATATGAACTGATCAATGCCCTCAGAGCTCCCAGGGATTCAACCAACAACCAAGGACTATACATGGTGGGACTGATTGTTCTGGCAGCATGTGTATAGTAGAGGATTGCAAAGTCGATCATCAATGGGAGGAGAGGCCCTTGGCTCTGTGAAGGTTCTGTGCCTCAGTGTAGGGGAATGACAGGGCTGATAAGTGGGAGAGGGTGGGGTGGCAGGCATGGGGAAGGGGGGCAACAGGGGTTTATTCTTGATGTTTTTGTTTGTTCATTAAAAAGAAAAAAATGCTTTCCATGTTGCATTGGTTAAGGTAACTCTTTACAGGAATTGAATAGAAACTAATACAATCAGGAATGATAAAAACCAAATCAAAACAACAGCAACAACAACAAAAACAAGGACCAAGTTAGGTAAGTAGAAAAAGGGCTAAACAGGGAAGAATTAAGAGAGAAGAAAGAAATTTTACAAAACTCTCCACTAATAACAGCATTGAAATCTACACCCTCCATCCTAAAAACTTAAATATTATTTGTCTAAAATATGTATTCACCTGGTTCTTCCAAATATTCCAAACTAAAATTACTCTCCTGGTTTTCAAGGTTTTGGTATTTTGATAATCATATCATTTTTAGGTAAAAAAATAAAACAGGAAAAATATAAACACTATAGGAAATATGAAACAATACAAGAAAAATTATAATCATGAGTAGTAAAAGCACACAATGATAAATGGTAGTTTTATGGTTTCATAATCACTTAGTAAAATTTCAAGGCATTACTCAGAAGGTTAGTCCTTCCAGTCACATCTGTTTAAGACAAGAACTTACTCTACACTTACTCAGAGAACGAGATTTCATATTGGCTATTTAATTCAGTGCCTTTAACAATGAGTTGTCACATAGATTATTCACAAATAATATTTGATGTAATAGTTAACAAGGGCAGTGAATATTTTCACTGCCCTCTTCACCTATTTTTAATCCCTTGTTTGGCATAGGTGATATAAATATTTTAAGGTATCTTTGCATTTTTCTTCCATAGTAAGCATTGTTTTTGTTCATGTACTATTAGTTTACATAATTATCATTGTTCTAATATATTGCTATATTAACTGACATTACTTTATTTTTAGAAAAAAATTACACATAGAACCTTTACATAGTCTAAAATTTAATTAGATACTTTCAAGTTGATATAACTCATTCTCTACTGTCTTATAAGAAAACTATAACCAGTCCCTATGAACATGTAGAATGAATTATAAAGATGTACACCATCTTAACATAAACCATTTCCATGATCCACGCTGTCATGTAATCCTTAGAGTCTAATGTATGAGACTGATTATCAAGGTATATTAATACCAAGAGAACATTCAACTTGATACAGATATGTCACTATGCCATGTTTTTAATGAGCAATCGATAAATAACTGGATATAAGTGACATGACACTCGTGTCTTCTTTGTTAATTTTAGAGTATAGAGAAAACTTTCTTTTGATAACAGACATCAGATCTGAGCCTCATCACTTCATCACGAGCAAAGTGTCTCAAAGCTAGGTGACTTCTCTGAAACTGAACTTGTTTATTTTTTAAATTTATAAATTGGTACATGTCATAAGATTATTTGAAGTATTGTTGTGATATCTGCAAAACTTCACATTTGTACCTTGAAAGACTTTTCAGTTTAATTACATGAAACTGGTTCATGAAACTGATAATCACTGCTGATTAGCTTTTCCAGTGAATGATTCTGGTATGCCTTTTATGTTGTAACCACACAATTAGAAATTTATTATTTCCCCTAAGAATGATTTAATTGTTGCCTAAGATTAGAACTTTACATGGTGTTTTCAATAGTTGTTGACTACCAACTTTAATTGATATATTTCATTCTGTGGTTTTAAAATTTATTAAATTTATTTATTAAATAAATTTAAAAAATTATTAAATTTATTTTAAAATTTATTAAATTCTGGGCAGTGGTGGCGCATGCCTTTATTCCCAGCACTTGGAAGGCAGAGGCAGGCGGATTTCTGAGTTCAAGGCCAGCCTGGAACTCAGCCTCTATAGAGTGAGTACCAGGACAGCCAGGCATACACAGAGAAACCCTGTTTTGAAACAAACAAACAAAAAAAAAACAAAAAAAAGCAAAAAACAAACAAAAAAACCCCAAATTTATAACTATCGCTATAACATGGTTTAACTACCTTTATTTTTATCATTATTAGTTCTAGAAAATGTACATGCCAGATGATCTTGCATCTTTAATATTTTTAATAATCAATATATAGCTTAAGAGTATGCATAAAACTTAAAACCACATATGGATATGATCACACAATAGTATGTGAAGAGGTGAGGTGACCTTCTAGACCACGACTACTGCATACAAACATATGCTTATATGTATATACAGTTTAAGGGAAGTTATGTCACGTAGGCTGACAATGCAAAACTCCGTTACTAGGCACAAGAAACTTCCTTTTGAATGGATGGTCATAGTAGTCCTTGTGACTTTCAACTTAGTATACCCTACCAATGTAGTGCTTGGTTGTCCTCAGAGAATGAGAGTGCAACCCTGTTGTTGAAGATGCAGATGGTTATAGCCAACCATTGGACTGAGCTCCATGGACCCCTGTGGAAGAGTTTAAAGGAGTTGAAGGAGCTGAAAGAGATAGCAACCACATAGGAAGACTGATTGGCAATGAATCAGGATCCTTCAGAGCTCCTAGAGACTAAGCCATCAACCAAAAAACATACATGGGCTGGTCCTTGCCCCTGATACATATGTAGGAGAGAGCTGCCTTGTTTGGCCTCAGTGGGAGAGGATGCACTTAATCTTGAAGAGATTTGATATCTCAGAGAAGAGGGTTGCTGAGGGGAGTGAAATGGGGTTAGGCTAGGTAGGAGGATGGGGAAGCACCCTCTTAGAGACAAGGGGGAGGGAAGATGGGGTGAAGAGCTCTGATGGGGTAGTAGGGAGGTGCAACATTTGGTATGGCAAAAATAAAAGAATTTAATTGAAAGAAAAATTGAAAACTGCAGCATACAATTAAAAGACCTCTGTGATTGGAGATGAATTTGAACTGCAACCTTCCTTCCTCAGGTTAGCCTCTACGCAATCAGAAAGTACTATGCGCACTACTAAGGGAGGAAGTATTTAAACAGGCCTCCACAACTTTAACATCTATGAACCATGACAATGACCAACATAGCAAGATATCCATACAGGTGTAATAAATGTCCCTTGTGTGCTGATGATAACTAATAACTGTCTAATTGGACCTATGGACCGTTCCAGAGAAGAAATCATTCCAGGTACTGAAAACCATCTTGCTGGAGCTAGTAAGGTTACGGACATTAGAAATAAGTCTTCTACTTATGTGTGCTTCTAAACTTCACTAGCACTTTGCATCACCTTGCTTTTTTCTAATGTTCCTTTAGTGTATTGTGGCTGCCTGACAGCAGTGGATGACTCTCATGTTTATCTTCTTCATTCTCTTCCTCCTGTCTTCTGTGAGTATGTCTACCCTTGGGTTGTCATGTAACCACTAATAAATTATCTGTTACTATTCACTCTTATTTCTCCTTTCCCACGTATTTTACCCTCCTTTCTTCTCCTATAAAGTCCTGTCCATGTTTTCCCTTTTCTGCCAATGTGAAAACTAAATTGACTAACCAAACATTAATCAGCACTAAGCTCCCGTTTCATTCATGTGTTCTGTCAGAAATTGCCGATGATATATGCCATCTGGATACAACTCTCATAATGTGTGAGCACAGACCTTGAAAAAAATGTAGAGAAAGGGTGTAGACTGAGAGGCACACGTACACCAGAAGAAGGCAAGACAGACAGAAAGGAGACATGAACTTGAAGCGTTTGTTTCAGAGAAAATCAATTAAAACTAAGTGACACCTAGTCTTATACTGAGGAAGTTAATGGACCTTTGCATCTAACAGAAATACATGACTCACCACTGCAACAAGCACAAGCACAACCACCAGCATGACCACCACAACAAAAGCCAAAAAAAAAAAAAATCAAACAATTGAAACACCATATGCATACTTTAAAATCATCCCTGCAAAGTTTCTAATCTTTAGACAAGTTGCATGCCTCACTATCATTAGTACTAGGTTTGCACTGTGGAAGCTGTCATAAATATGTGATGTTTTTTTAAAATTGTTTTTGTTTTTTTAAACTCTGAACCAAAATGTAAGAGTTGTTTTTATTTATCTATCATCTGTTTTGTGTATTACTGTAAAAATTTACTAATAATATGTAGTTATTCTTTTAAAAGATTCCTAACCTACTTTGTTTATGCTGCAGAAAACAGGAATCCTGACAAAAAGATAAATAGGGACAGAAAAGGTTTCTGTGTCTTGAATTCTCATGTTATAGTTAGCTATTTCTGCAAAGTTAAGGAAAGAATTCAAGAAGCTAACCAAATTACGTAGCACATACACAGTAGAGAGGGAAGAGCAAATAAAAACATCATGTAAGTTTGCTTTCTGTCTTTCAGTCAGTCTTCTTATGTCTTACTCTATCTAGGACACCCTACATTGAGGTTGTGCCATTCCTAAAGGGCTGTGGCTTCCTATATCAGTTAAAACTCAAGACAGTTCCACAGACATGCCCACTGCCAATCTGATTTATATAAATTTTCGTCAAGACTCTCTTCCTAGGTTGTGTCATTAGCGCCATCATCAGAATGACTTCTTTTTTCAGTAAATAAGAGACGACACAGAGAGACCCACAACTGCAAGAGAGTAAGAGACTATGCAGAAGAGGTGGAAAGACTGGAAGAGTCAGGAGTAATGGATGATTCTAAGGAAGCTTGTCTTCTAGAAAGAACAGATATGATACAATTATCAATTGTCTGTGACTGTGGTAGCACTACAAAGGCTGGAGAGGTTCAAAACAGATAGGTTCTTGGTGCTGAGACAGGGATCCCACTCGTGACCAAGATGCTATCTGTACTCAATATCAACTTACAATGGAAAAACAAAACAAAACAAAACAAAACAAACAAACAAAAAAACCCCAAGTTTTCTCCAATGGAGTCTCACTATGCATATTAACCATACTTCAGGGTAGTCATCACGCCCAGGCAAAGTTAGCCAACAGAAAGTGAACTCAGTATTATCCTTGAAGACAATTTTTCTTTGTATTGCCTTGTTTGGCTTTTGTTGTTGTTGGTAGTGGTGATGGTCTTTTGCTTGTATATTTTGGTTTATGTCCTGGAGATGAAGGGTGTTTTATGTGTGTTTCTTGTGTCTTGTAATTGTTGTTTTCTTGTTTGCTTGTTTCTTTGTTTGTTTAAGAGAGAGAGAATAAAGGTACATAGAGTTGGGGAGGAACTGTGATGATCTGAGGGAGAGAAAAAGTGATGATACTGTATTGTATGCAAATTTTTAATAAAAATTACTAGCTTGTTAGTCTTGAATAAATACCTTACATTTAAAATAACAGAAAAATTCTAAAATGAAACAGTGGGTTTAGTATTTTTATCTCTGTGTATATATTTTAAACAGATTTGATATTAGATGATGGTTTGTTAGACATACTATGAACATGAATGTCTTAAAATTTGAAAGAATGAATGTACTATTCAGATGTTAATTCTCTGATTTAATATAGATTTAAAGATGTGATTTTATGTAATACATTTCCATAATATTCTAAGGATTTTTCTGTGGCCAACATATAGTAAAATTGCCTGACACTTTTTATGTTAATTTTCTTTGTCAACTATATTGTATAAATAATATAAAGATTATATTGAGTATAGTTAAGAAATAAATACGACAATTTTGAACTTAAAACCATGGAATTGTAGTTAATTACTAATCCAAAATTAAAAACAAACATTTCTGCACAATATATTTAATAATTGGAGGTTTATCAAGTATAAGCTTCATTCCAAACAAAACAAGGATTATGGAACAGTACAGTTAAATAGTCAAATGTTTATTGAAAGATGATCTTTTTGAATCTCTTTTAAATAGAAAACAATTATATTTAAATCATTATTCTTCGATTTTTATAAAGCTCATTGTTTTGTGACTCTTTAATATGGAAAATTAACAAATAAAAGTAACACTGTGAAATATTACTCAAGCGTTACAGTTAAAGTTGATGCTGACCTGTCTATTATTATTATTATTATTATTATTATTATTATTATTATTATTATTTTTTTTTTTTGGTTTTTCGAGACAGGGTTTCTCTGTGTAGCCCTTGGCTGTCCTGGAACTCACTCTGTAGACCAGGCTGGCCTCAAACTCAGAAATCCACCTGCTTCTGCCTCCCAAGTGCTGGGATTAAAGGCGTGTGCCACCACCGCCCGGCTGACCTGTCTATTTTTAATATTCGCCACTGAGATAAGTATTGTGGCACCTAGGCTTCACAGAGCCTCATTACTCTTAGGTAGTTAAAGATAAACCATTTAGTCATTTCACTCCACTTAGATATACTTGAGGGTCAAGACCATGGCTACAGAGAGCAAAGCCACCTACTCATCAATATTGTTCTTTTGAGTATTCTGCATTTAGGATAGTTCTATATTCTTCAAGAACTCATAGGTAGTCTTGAAACTTTCTTTATGTTGCTACATTCCTGCATTTGTCAGAAATGCTCTTCCCGTTAGTCATCACTCTAATGTCAGGGTCACTTAACTTAAAACACTAGGACTCAGGTCTGAATTCATATTCACGTGGAAACAGTTGGAATATCTTCTAGACTCACATCATTTGTATCTTCAAGAACTGTCTGAACAAAAGTAACGCAAACTACAAGTTCTTATCTGCCACCCTGAAAAAAATGTTTTTATCACTTCCATGAGGTTTAGCTGAAGTATTATGTAATCATTAATTTCTTGATCATCTTTCCTTAAGTAGAATTTCTGCTACATTTAGAATCTTTAAGTCTAATATCTGATGACAGGATATAGTCGGTAGCTATATTTCCTAAGTTAGGAGAATTTATGCAAATTGTGTATAATTTTATATTGCTTGAAGGTAATACAACACTACACAGAAAACCAAACATTAGACCCACCAAAATCCTATATACAAACATATACATATTGTAGCAGAAATTGCTAAGTAATGGGTGTTAGACTAAAAGTCTAGATTTTGGAACATTTATCTGTTTGAACTCATTTTCTTTTCTTTGTTTAAATTTAACTTTATGTTTTACTTATTCACTTTATATCCTGCTCACTGCCACCCTCCCAGTCAGCCCTCCCATAATTATTCCCCATTTCCCCCATCTCATTCTCCTCTGAACAGGTAGGGACCCCTGGGTATCCCCCACCCCAGGCACTTCAAGTCTTTGTGAGGCTAGGTGCTTCCTCTCCCACTGAGACCAGACAATGCAGCCCAGCTAGAAGAACATATCCCATGAACAGGAAACAGCTTTGGGGGTAAACTCTGCTCCATTTGTTCAGGACCCACATGAAGACCAAGCTGTATATCTGCTTACATATGTGCAAGGAGGCCTAGGTCCAGGCCATGTACTGAACTATTTTTTTTTTTTTAGACACAGACAGGCACACAAATTATAAGAGTTCTTTAAAGGAAGTTCTAATTTCTTTTATTAACACAGAATTTCCAAACATGTAACAAAATCATACCATTTCAATGTTGACTAAGACATTGTCTAATTCCTAGGTCAGTCCCCAATCAGATGTCTAAACTTACCATGTGAAGAACTGAATTAAGATCAACATAATTAATTGATCTTATTATATTATTAGTTTTCTATATTGTACAACTTGTCTTGTGAATTTCAAACATATTTCACATGAACATATTTTATCACATTGTGTATTTCAAAAA
>JADRCC010201034.1:0-11627 GCA_019843855.1 Hylomyscus alleni
GATTGAACTTTTAATATGTAAAGACTGTGGGACTTTAGATCTTGGAGGATGAATAAGAAAGTAAGGGTTGAGGCTTAATAGTGATGTGTTTGTGTGTCAAGTTGACAAGGGGTCAATTGTACTGGCTGGTTTTGTGTGTCAACTTGACACAGGCTGGAGTTATAACAGAAGGGAGCTTCAATTGGGGAAGTGCCTCCATGAGATCCAGCTGTGGGACATTTTCTCAATTAGTGATCAAGGGGGTAGGGCCCCTTGTGGGTGGTGCCATCCCTGGGATTCAAAGTCTCTTAACTGTGGGCTCCACTAAAATACATTCTTCCTTCAAGAGGGAAAAATATCAGGGCACAGTCACAATCAAAAGCAAAACCAATGTCTGGGATCCAACTCATGATCTTCTGGGCTCCTCTAAGGGCTTGGGTTCTATAAGAGAGCAGGCTGAGCAAGCCAGGAGAAGCAAGCCAGCAAGGAACATCTCTCCATGGCTTCTGCATCAGCTCCTGCTTCCTGACCTGCTTGAGTTCCAGTCCTGACTTCCTCTGGTGATCAACAGCCATGTGGAAGTGTAAGCTGAATAAACCCTTTCCTCCCCAACTTGCTTCTTGGTCATGATGTTTGTGCAGGAATAGAAACCCTGACTAAGACATACACCTATAAAGGGAACTTAAATAGAATTGCCCTATAATTAGAATATAATGCCACTACTAGACAATACTGGTCAACAAATAAAAAGCTCCATGTCTGGAACAGATTATTCTTTTGGAATTGTTAGCCACTGAGGTCCCATAGATACCCAGATATTACAGGCTATAATCAAGTACTCCTCTTGATTACCCACCAAAAGAAGACCCTTCCTCTCCGTACATCTCATATTTCAGTCATAGGATAGAGAAATCAAGCTGGTACTCACCTGGAAGCTTCCTGTCTATTGTTTGGTCTCAAACTCAGGACAATTGGCTAAGTGAAGTGCCTATTTAACATATCAAAACAGACCTAGATTCTTCTAGCATTGCTTTGTCTCAGCCTATTACAGATATGGCTGGTATATTCTGCTGGACTGCTCTTCTTCAGCAGCCCTATCCTATATTATCTAGCCTTTTTGATTCCCTAGCTCTTCGGTGTACTCTTTACCCTCCTGGCCTCTTGGTCACCTGGCTCTCCCCTCTCAGCTCTCTTCACATGACTCAGCCTAGGGTCATGTTGACTCTGGATCTCCCAGATGTCTCTGCCAATAGCTATGCTCTCCCTTTTATCTATAATAACTTTCTCCTCCACTGTAACTAGGAACAGTCATGTCCTCCTTTTAATGTCTTTCTATTTATCTGGCACTGAAACCTCCCGGATAGGCACATATAAAGTTCCTTCGAAGGAACTCAGCCTCTCCAATCCAAGCTGCTAATATTACTATTCCTAAGGTATGGAGGGATCCTTTGTTTCTGCTGACTTCTGCAACCAACGTATTTGGCCTCATTCCAAATTCTAGAGTTCAATTTTAAGCTGGTTCTTCATTCTATCTGCTAAGCATCACCAATCCACAAGTGTCTCTCTGACTCCTAGAGCCTTCTTTTGTCCCCCACCCCTCAAGGCATCTGCCTGGGCACTTGGGTCTCTTGGCTCTGGCCTGTGACATCTGTTTGGGTATCTCAACTAAGGAAACTGTCTCCCTTTCCCCCTTCTCTCTCATCAGTCTCTAATGAATAAATGTCACCCTCAACTACTTGCTTTGTTTACTGTTACTATAAACACCACACTGGTGTGCCAGGAAGCTACTCTCACCCTCCTTGGGATACAATCACATTGAAAGGAGCGCCTCTCCTCTGTGAATTGGATTTGGAACATTTTTTCTTTTTGACAAGTTTCTTATTCTATTTTGAGATGTCCTGGAAAGTAATTCTTGTCACAAGGACAGGTTATCCACCTCATCTACATTCTCTCACTTCCTCCTAGGAGTTTGTAATCCTACTAAGCAGCCTTTCTATCCCCACCTATTGTACTGCAGCTTCTGATCTCAGCCATCACCTAAAGATTCCTCTCCCCACTAGGAGCTACCTGCTCTGTCTCTTCCTTAAGCCCTCCTAGACCTCTCCTCCCTTAGGTGGAATTCCTTCACAAGCACCTCTGAGCCCTTTCTGAGCTACCTGCACCCTCTCTTAGCTCCCTCTTGGAGCTAATAGAAATTTCTTCCAGTAGATTTTCATTTTTGA
The DNA here is from genome assembly GCA_019843855.1 of Hylomyscus alleni. Classification (NCBI taxonomy): domain Eukaryota; kingdom Metazoa; phylum Chordata; class Mammalia; order Rodentia; family Muridae; genus Hylomyscus; species Hylomyscus alleni. The sequence goes on from JADRCC010201034.1 coordinate 2,202, forward strand.
CCTTCTCTTCTTCTTTCCAGGACTACAAGCAGCCTGGCCTTAGTACATACCAATGGCCAAAGACTGGCCCACTTTATTTTCAATTTCTGCACAAACAATCATCCCTCAAATCTAAACTCATTCTGCTCTATACTTCTACTGCTTTCTCATCTTAGAAATATTTTATCACTATTGTTTCTACATGCTCTGATTTGAAAGAAATATCCTTAAGATTATGATGTAAACTTTATCTCAGCATTTATAAGTTCATTTGGGTATGGTTAAAAGTCTATAAAATCTGTAACAAAAATTTGGCTTAAAATTTATTGTTAGCATCAGAAGCTGTTTACAACCAGCCTCTGAATCCAGTGATGAAGTCATCCCTAGGTGACAGAACCCTCCTGCATCTGTTGCCATGACAATCATTGCCACGGACCGGGGTTTCTCTTGCGGGGTCCCCTTGGTCCGTGGGACGATGGGGTCCTGACCAGGTGTGCACGGGATTCAGCTAGTGACAAACAGACTCAACACAAGTAGTGCAAGATCTGAATGTATTTCTTAAATATGGCATGAGACTCTTACAATCATTGTAAAAGAGAGATAAAAAATCTGGCAGCTCAGCAGCTGAGGTACATCTGAAGCTACCTGAAATACACTGGGTCTAAAGCAGCAGCCATCTTCTCTGGACTGGCGCTGCATCCCCCGGGCCCAAGCGCTCTGGGCCCGGGGGACTGCGAACTGCATGAATCTAGATCTTAGTTCATCTCAGTCGGTGAGTCAGAGAGCAAGAGCAAGAGCACAAGAGAGCAAGAGAGCAAGAGAGAGAGCGCAAGAGCAAGAGAGAGTACAAAGTGAAAACCAGGCTTATATGGCATACAGCAAGCAGGGCAGATGACAAGAGTCACGTCATGTAGGTGGGCGGAGGTTACAGCAAGGGGCACAAGGCTGAGGTCACTTAGGCAAGTGACCGCTACATCAAGGTCAGTAGGAAAGAGCAGTTGAGCCCTCCCTGCTGGGGCTATTCTGGTATTCTTATGCTAATTCTCTGGTTCTGCTGGAGGCAAGGACTAGGAGAATCTGACCTAGTATTTCCTGCTAATTCTCTGGGTCTTGCTGGAGACCTAACAGTTCTAGCTAATGCCCTACCCTACATTATTTCCCTGACAATGCCAGAGGCAAGTAGTTCTAGGTGGGTAACATTCTTTATGGAAATTCCAGGTCAGGGTTTGGCTAGGATGTTAGGACACTGGGGAAAGATCAGAGAGAAATGTCTGATTTTTGCTAGCTGTCTTATCTTGGTGAATACCTAGCACAAGAGTACAAGGACATATCTGGGCTACCTCTGAGTTAAGGGGTGCCAGGTGACAATGCGGGTGCAGGAGACTGCCTTCCTTGAAGGTTTCGCCTCAAATACTGCTGTCACGCAAGGTCTGCGTGGCAAATCATCACACACCCCATGAGCAAGATTATCTGTATCACCCCTGTCACATCTGCATTACCTACATCACAGTCTGGATAAAACACAGGAACCCTGACCCAAAGCTCTCTCTCTCTTCCTTGCTTCTTCCCCTCTTTCAATAAAGACATCCCAAAGTGAGAACTGTGCTGGCTTGCTCTAATCTGTCAAGGAATATGCTGTTTTCATCTAACACTTATTATAAAAAAAGTCTTAGTATTTAAAATATGTACATGGGTACTTTTAATTTGCTACAACATAAACTCATTTAGAATCTACTGTATATGTACCTTGGATTCAATTGTTGTTTAAAATAATAAATCTACAAAGAAAGATATTTTAAATATCAGCCACATGGATGGCAGCCATCTTTACTAAGGTGAGATGGTACATGCCATGTGACTTGACAACCTTCTTGATTAATATGACCACATGGTATAAGTCAACTAAGGTAATACTCAAAAAACTTCTCAGTCCTACTGAGCCCTTAGTTTAACATTTTATCTCTTTTTAGACTGAGCAATCAAGAATAAAACTCCAAAATATTTTAAATCAGAGTGGATTTTGTATATACAGTTCCTAAAGTCATAAAGGTCATCTCTCAGGTTAACAGAAACTAACCTAGAGGCATATGTTTAACTACTATGACTTTGATAACTGCTCAACACTGGGCTTCTGGATAGATTTAATAAAGATTTATAAGCTGGGCCGTGGTAGTGCACACCTTTAATCCCAGCACTTGGGAGGCAGAGGCAGGCAGATTTCTGAGTTCGAGGCCAGCCTGGTCTAAAGAGTGAGTATAGCCAAGGCTACACAGAAAAACCCTGTCTTGAAAAAACAAAAACAAAAAAAAAAGATTTATAAATTTCTAAGCTTTACTCAGATTCAGAGTCATATTTGCCTAGCTTTTTTTGTCTTTGCTCACATGGTTAAACTTTAGCTATTTAGAAAACTAAGTCATAGAAAAACTGTAATATTATATAATGCTACAGTATAAAAGGATCAGGAAAATTCCCAGTCTCTCTATGGACTGAATTTATGGTTTACAGTTACTAAGTTTATGGTTTAAAGTTTTATCTTGATACTAAAGTACCTTTAATTAAATCTTCAACTCAAAACTTTAAGGCTCTAACTTAACCGGAATAAATCTGTAAAATCCTAATCATATAAGCTACTATCTTATCAAACTGTTAAACATAATCAAGACATAAAATTTAATGTGCTTTCAGGGTTAAAACAAAATCAAGTAAGTAAATCATGTATACTTAAAACATAGATGGTCCTAAAACTCTTTAAAGTTCCACTTAATATGGCCTTTAAAATGTTTAATAAAAAAGCTTCCCATAATAGGCAGATGTGTCACATCCTAGCAGGAACCCTAAGGTTTCCAAAAAGAATAGATGGGGCATGCCAACTCCACATGTACTGTGCTATCACTAACTAGTGGGGGAAAAAGTGTCTCATTCCATGCCTACTGCCAGGGCTTTGTCTAAGTGTAGATACTTTTGGGTTGATTGACCTACTCTGCCTGCTTAAAGGAAGGGCAATCCCCCAAGTTCCTTCTCCACAGAAAAATCTCTCAGACCTTGGTCTGGCAGCCAAATACTGATGCTGTTCTGTGGCAGCTAAAGATTAAATGTCCCCTGTGACAACAGAAGATTGACCCCTGCTCTCAATGAAGTCATTGAGACCACATGAGTCTAGGATAACCATCGAGGTGGTGAGAATCTCTTACCTTTTTTGATACATACACTATTTGGATTATACCTCCTGCTGTAATTTATCATTCTCAGATCTCTGATGAAATTTACTGACTAACTGTATGTAGATTTAACAGCAGCAAACGTACCAACATCTCCATCAAGGCTTCAGCTGCCTTCTATTCATATGTAAAAACAAAACAAAAACAAAAACAAAAAAACAGTGTACCTAGCCCAGACTCTAAAAGGAGATAAATTCAGATGCTGTTAACATCATTTTGGTGTTCCCAGGCTTTTACTGTGATTCAAAATTGTGAGCCTACTACCTTCTATAATGTGTATTTCAGCACAGATTACAAACAGCGGCAATACTAATATAACTAAGTTTTTTTTAAATCTCTTTTTTTAACATTAAAAAGTCTCATAAGCTTCAGGGAGTTAATTTTGGTCCAATTCCCACTGGTCAAATGTACTTCAGATAAGTACTGTCAATCAGCAGCCCATATCCCCACTTGCCTATTCTGCTTATTCCTGAGGTTGGGATCTGTCTTTCTCTCCCCTGATCTTGGGATCCCTTCTCCTAACTGTCAGTACTCTGACAGTTTCAAGTATACACCCAAGATAAAAAAAATAGAGAAAATGAGAAAGAGCTTCAAACACATTGGGATAAGGTAAAATTTCCTGAACAGAACACCAATGGCCCAGTCTCTAAGATCAATTATAGACAAATGGGATCTCATAAAATTGAAAAGCTTCTGTAAGGCAAAGGACACTGTCATCAGCACAAAATGGCAATCTACAGATTGGGAAAAGATCTTTACCAATCCTACATTTGATAGAGTTCTATTGTCTAGTATATACAAGAAACTCAAGAAGTTAGACTCCAAAGAACCAAATAACTATATTAAAAATGGGTTAAACAAAGAATTCTCAACTGAAGACTCTCTCATGGCCCAGAAGTACCTAAAGAAATGTTCAATGTCTTTAGTCATCAGGGAAATGCAAATCAAAACAACCCTGAGATTCTGTGGGACCTTAGAGAACATAAGATGACTACTGAAAGACCTTGTCAGGAATGCATGCCCTGGGGACTTACCTATAAAGGGATGTGAAAGGATGTGATAAACACTCCCTTCCCCAGATACCCAGGACCACAACTTCACAAGAAACCTTGACCTCAGGTTTCACAAGAAGCCCCAACTGCAGGGTGGGACCAAAATATTTCCAGTTTCCCCTTCTGGGTTCCCTCTTAAGTTGCATAAATACTGTATACTTGGAGTGTTCAGGTTTGCCTCTGCTCCAATGGCAGGATGACCCCAGTGTGTTGGATCAATACACCTCTTGCTTGTTGCATCAATCTCCATTTCTGTGTTTCTGTGAGTGGGACATCCTGGATGTAAGGCTCTTTAGGTATTACATTTGGTGTGTTGGCCAGGAAAGTCCTTCTCGAGGGATCAGTGTCTGGAGATCAGGTACTGCAGTTGTGTTTTCTGTGTCTTCTCTGAACTTCTCTGGTTTCTCTGACTTTACTTGACCGCTGATCAGGTTGGTTTCAATTTTGAGTTCTGCAAAGGAGTTGCTTGACTAGGGGTAGCCAGAAGTGGTGGGTAGATATGTCTTAATGCCACAGATATGGGAATTCTGGAAGATGCTCTAGACTCCCAGTGGGAAGTTGAAAGGGTTCGTCTTCATGAGAGGTCTTTGGAAAGAAGATCTCTACTGAGTTATTCAATGTTTCTCCTGTGGTGCTCGTGGCAGGGGCACATTAGTATTTTACTTTCTGTTTTTCTGTTTGTGTATGGGCTGGGACTGATGTCAGTTTTGGACAGAATGACGCAGACCACTTTAACTCTCTTGAGCTTTACCCTGAAACATTGGAGTGAAAAAAAACCTTGAGAAGGGGCCCAACACTCAGTCCTATTGCAAACTGATGGACCAATTTCCAATAGGATGTCTTGAGTCCAGGGGGCCACAGGAAACAAACACTCATGGACTACCTGAAGAACAGTGGACCATGACATGAGCAGGGTATCCCACTCATTCATTATTATTCCTGAATGTCCCTACTTCCTGTTGGGGAGAGACCTCCTCACTAAGATGGGGGACCAAATCCATTTACTTCCTGAGGGACAAGTCAAGGGCTAACAGGGAGAACATATCCAGGTATTAACCATGAAGTTAGAAGATGAATATCAATTGTTTTAAGGCAGGGGTCAAAAAGCTAAAGATTTTGACTGGTGGTTACAGAATTACCCACAAGCATGGGCAGAAACTGCAGAGATGGGGAGAACCAAAAATTGGTACCCCATCCATGTAAACCTGAAGGCTCAATCCAGCCCAATAACAGTCCACCAGTATCCTATGTCCAAGGAAGCTCGAGATGGTATCTGACTCCACATTCTATGCTTCCTACAGCTGGGGATTCTACAGAAATGTCAGTCTGCCTGTAACACCCCACTCCTCCCTGTGCAGAAACTTGGGATAAATGACTATTGGTCTGTCCAAGAAGTGAACAAGAGGATGACCATCCTCCATCCAATGGTCCTCAACCTGTATAACCTGTTGAGTTCTTTGCCTCACTCCAGAACTTGGTACACAGTTCTGGACCTCAAGGATACCTTTTTCTGCCTGTCCCTGGCCACCAAGAGTCAGGAATACTTTGCCTCTGAATGGAAGGACCCAGACTTGGGCAAGGGAGGCCAATTCACCTGGACTATCCTGCCCCAAGGCTTCAAGAACTCCCCCACCATCTTTGATGAGGCCCTACACCAAGATTTGGCTATGTTCCGTAACCCTCAGGTAACTCTGTTCTAATACATAGATAATTTCCTTTTGGCCACTTCCAACAAAGAACTGTGCTTAGAAGGAATAAAATGAAATGCCTTCTCACTGAACTAGGAGAACTGGGCTACTGAACCTCAGCTAAGAAGGCCCAAATCTGCAGCTGATGGGTTAGTTAATTGGGGTATCTGCTAAAAGAGAGAAAGAGGTATCTGTCAGAGGCTAGAAAAGAAACTGTGTTCCATATTCCACTACCCATTAACCAAAAACAAGTCAGAGAATTTTGGGTACAGCAGGTTTCTGTCTCCTATGGATACTTGGATTCACTGAGAGGGTGGCTCGATTATAACCACTCAACAAGAACAAACTGCCCTTTATCTGGGGAGAAAAAGAGCAATGGGCCTTTGACACCTTTAAAATAGCCCTAATGTCAGACTCTGCACTGGATCTCCCAGATGTGACTAAGCCCTTCCACTTGCTTGTGGCAGAAAATAGGGGTATAGCAAAAGGGGTCTTGACCCAGAAACTGGGACCATGGAAAAGGCCAGCAGCGTATCTATCCAAAAAGCTGGACCCAGTAGTGGCAGTGTGGTCCACCTACCTGCGGATCATGGCCTGCGGTTGCTATGCTGGTAAAAGATGTGGACAAATTAACTATGGTACAGGACTTGGTGGTATCTGCTTCACAGGCTCTGGAGAGCATGGTTCGCCAGCCACCCAACGGGTGGCTCACTAATGCTCATATGACTTACTATCAGACTCTGTTGCTCAACTCTGACAGAATCACTTTTGCACTCCCCATGGGCCTGAACCTGGCCACCCTGTTTCCAGATCCTGACCTTGAGCCTCCCATCCATGACTGTCAGCAAGGGCTTGCTGAAGTACATGGCTGGTGCAAAGATCTGTCTGATCAACCCCTGGCAGATGCCGAGTCTACTTGTTTCATTGATAAGAGCAGTTTCCTGGAAGAAGGAAAGCGGAAAGTGGGTGCTGCTGTGGTAGATGGACAACAGATCATGTGTACACAGGCTTTGCCTGAAGGAACCTCTGCCCAAAAGGCTGAGCTCATTGCCCTCACCAAGGCCCTTGAGTTGGGGGAAGGCAAGGATCAACATCTTTACAGATAGCAGGTATGCCTTTGCCACAACACATATTCATGGTGCCATCTAGCAGCAGCAAGGGCTACTAACGTCTGGAGGAAAAGAAATCAAGCATAAATCTGAAATTCTAGCCTTGTTAAAAGCCCTGCACAAGCCAGAAAAGTGTGTATCATATACTGTCTGGGCCACCAGAAGGGTGACTCCTCTGTCACCAGAGGAAATAACCTGGCAGACCAGGAGGCCAGGGCAGCAGCCTCAAGAGTTGCCCCAGCGATGGTGGTCTAAGACCCAGAACCACCGGGACCCAAGCTCTGGTACTCTGCTGAAGATCTGAAGGTCATGTCAGGAGACCCTAACAATGGCTTTGATCAGGAAGAAGAACTCTGATATAAGCCATCAGGAAAGAATATTTTATCAAAGGAACAAGCTTGGACAATGATAAAACAAATGCATCAATGGACCCACCTGGGGGGTAAGCACGTTAATTCAAACTGCCTTAAGATTTAAGTATTGTATTCCAGGAATGAAACACCTGGTGGAACAAATAGTCCACAGTTATGTGCCCCTGCCAGAAGGTCAATGCTTATAGAAGCAGAGCTGACCCTAGTAAGAGACCTTGGGGAGATAAGCTGGGAGTCTACTGGGAAGTGGACTTCACTGAAATAAAACCAGGCAGGTATGGCTACAAATGTCTTCTAGTTTTCATAGACACTTTCTCAGGATGGGTAGAAGCCTGCTTTGTCTGTTATTACTACAAAAGCTGTGCCAGGAAGCTACTACTTTTACTCTGCTGGATCCCCAGGCATTTGGGAAGAGATGCTTCTCTATTATTTGTAAAAATCTCTCAAGACTGTCTTTCATTCTGTTTGGGGATGCCCCACATTGAAATTCTAGTCACCAAGACACTTTATTATTTATTTATTTATTTATTTATTTATTTATTTAATTTGGTTTTTCGAGATAGGGTTTCTCTATATAGCCCTGGATGTCCTGGAACTCACTCTGTAGACCAGGCTGGCCTCAAACTCAGAAATCTGCCTGCCTCTGCCTCCCAAGTGCTGAGATTAAAGGCGTGTGCCACCACTGCCCAGTTTATCTCAGTTCCTTTCCGGAGCTTTTTCTTGCCTCCCCCGAGGAGTCTCACCTGTGACTACTGCAATCCTTTGCTTCCTTCAACTCAGAACTATGTGCTCTATCTATCCTTTTGTCTTTCTGGGCCTATTTGTGGGGATCCTTCTCCTCCCTTTTGGAGCATCTTGAACTGTTTCTCCCTTATTCACTCCTGGGCCTTCCATAATCTGTGACCCTTTCCTCTCTCTCTTAGTTCCCTTCAAAAAGTTCCACACCTTCTCTAAGTCCATCTGGGCCTGAAGCTTCTTCCCAGGTTTAAGAGGAAAGTTATCTTTTAAGGCTCCATTTATGCTGTTTCTGCCATAATGTACTATTTCATTCAAATACTTTCCCACCTAAAAAGCTAATCACAGCTCCAATGATCTTGAGATCCTTTCTCCTAGTACAAATCATTGTTGAAGGATATATTTATGTTAACTCAATTCCTAAACCAACCCATCCATTGTTTTTTCTCTTCAACAAAATCCTACACCGCACTGGACACTGGGCTAAGTACATTTATTAAAGGGTTTTACTTACTACATTATGCACACATTAATATTAGTTTTAAGTAAAATAAAATGAATGTGAAGGAACTTGCTGGGTATCACTAAAACTGTTCTAGGATTGGCCTTCAAGACAGATCTGTCCCTTCCAATCCTCATAGAACAAAAATGATTTTGAGCTAAGCAATTAAAGTAATCATCTAGGTTGAAATGACCATTTAGCAAACACTGACTGACTGGTAAGAACAAGATACTCTGCTGGCATAAATTAAATACCTTGAGATTTAAATTAAAGGACAAGTTGTTATGGAAAGTTTTGAAACTCTTTGATTCAGCTATACGTAGATTAAAGAGGCTTTTGTAGACTGGCTTCAGAATCCAATAGCTGTAAGACAGTATGTATGCTAACATACATCATGAATCATAATGCAGCAAATTCTTAAATAGTTATAATAAACCATTTTAAACTACATAAATTGAAACATTGAATGCAACATAGTTGCATTCCTAATGTAAAGAAACTAAGTAGATCCCAAGGGGGCAGATAGTTTTATGTCAACTTGTTATAAGTTATCTGAGAGGAAGGAAACTCTATTAAGAAAATGCCTCCATAAGACCTGGCTGTGGGCAAGCCTATAAGGGCATTTTCCTAATTAGTGATTCATGGGACAGGGACCAGCCCACTTTGGGTGATACATTTCCAGGGATGGTTGTCTTAGGTTCTATAAGAAAGAAGGTTGAGCAAGTCATAAGGAGCAAGCCTATAATCAGCATCTATTCGTGGTCTTTCCAGG
>JADRCC010201090.1:0-11483 GCA_019843855.1 Hylomyscus alleni
AGAGTCCAGAAATATGGAGCTAATGGATAGAACCGAGGAGCCTGGAGATGGGGGTTGAGTGCTTAGTGATGAAGCTGCCTACCCAAGAGCTGAGAACAGCTGGCACCAGAGATCTGCAGTACCAAGGTCAGGGCTCTGCAGCCCCTTGCTATGAGTTCCCACAGCTTAGGAGCAATAGTCTGTGTGTGGGGTGCTGTGTTTAAAGAGGAGCCCCCATCCAGAACAGCTCTCCTCCGACTGTTATTGTTTGGAATGATATATGAGGCTCTGCCCAGAGAAAGTATTGTGCAACTTAAAACCTGAGGATGGGGGCTGCTCTTGTAGCTTAGTGTACACAAGACCCTGGATTTAATCCCCAGTCCTGGCAAAAAAAGAAAACCATGGGGCTTTCAAGGCACAGATGTAAGTCATTCCTACATCTTACAAACTGGGAAACTGAGGCCAGAAAAGTACATTAAGATGTCTTGGCACATGGAATAGGGCTGTATGCCTACAACGTCTGAAATAAACACTTATAAGAAGAGCAGGTAGAAGATGGCTCAGTCAGTAGATGCACTTTCTGTCAAGTCTGAAGACTGAGGTTGATCCTCAGGCCCCACGAGGTGGAGGGAGAGAACTGAACTATAGGATGCCCTCTGACATCCACCTGCAGACCCCCACGTACATACACATACATCAGTACATACGGAAAAAAAAGTAAGATATTTTGAAAAGAACAATTGAATTCCATGAAATTTTCAAATGATGTCATAAATCAAATTCCTCTTCAGTTTATATACAGTCATGCATACCATAAGACATACCACCTTCCTTGGAGTGAGGCAGTAATTTGTGACATGTTTGCAAGCCATATTCCTGGCTGCTCTGATATTTGCTGTGTAGCCCAGGCTAACCTGGAAAACAACCATTCTCCTGCTTCAACCTCCCAAGCGCTAGGATCACAATTGTATACCACCATACCTAACAAGATCTTAGCCTGTCTGACAAGATGTCACCTAAGCAACATTCAAGAAAGTTGCTGAAATGTCGGGCCTGGTCTAAAATCATAATAAACTCTTGAGTGCAAGCAGAGGGTTGAAATGGACTAAACTGTTTTTACCTGTTGTTCAAGATAGAGTGCATGCATAGCAGTGGTGGTGGCAGTGGTGGTGGTGGCAGTGGCTGTGGTGGGTGTTGGCTGCTGCTGTTGCTGCTACAAATGTCTAAGTTATTTTCCATCATGGGTTTCACATTAGCTTCACTAATGTTTGATGTGAAGTGGAAATAGGAAAAGCCTTCTGTTGCTTTGAGGTTGAAAGATGCAAGATGCAGCTATACATGCAAAAGAACAGTCCCACTTTAACAGACTCCTTATTGTCTCCAAACTCCTGGCAGGTGTTGGGGAACTTTGGCCTTCCCTTAGCTCTCTTTGCACTAGCACGTATCCCAGAGCAACATTCAGTTACACTGGAACATGGATTCCTGCTTTCCCTCATGAAATTTTTCTCTAGGAATGCTTTTGTCCATGGATGCTTTCTCTCTCTCACCATGGGCAGGCTATCAGAAAGATAATGCTGGGTCATGGTGGCACATACATATATGTCATCCTAATACTTAGGCTGCTGAGACAGGAGAATCACCATGAGTTCAAAACTAGCTAGGAAGTTCTAGGCCAGCCTGAGCTACATAATGAAAGCTCATCTCTAAAAACAAATAAACCTAATTAACGGAATCTAATGGCCTAAGCAGCGTGGGTAAGGTATAGTGACAGAAAGAAGCCACGAACGGAACAGTGTGTTTCAAAGGCAAACAGAAGGTATGGGTGGGCTAGGCACTGGCTTTAATTATCTTTGTTCCCTTTGAACCTACCCTCCCTCACACCTTCCTGTGCCCCAGCAGGCCGAGTAGGTGGCTGTCTGATACTAACTTCACTCAATGTGGCTCTAGCAAGCCCCTTTGCTTTCTGAGCCTCAGTTTCTTTATCTGTAAAAAGGGAGACTAAGGAAGTCAAGATAGCAATCAACCCTGGAATGGAGAAAACATTTAGTGATCACATATCAGGTAAGATTCTAATGCTTGGAATGTATAAAACACTCCGGCAATTCAAGAATAAAGAGGTACTTCAACCTTTCAAAATGAGCAAGAATAATTTGGAGAAATAAGTTCTTTCCGAAAAAGTGGTTTAAATTTCCATTAACACTGAAAAGTTGTTCATCTTCATAGTCATTAAGGAAATGCAAATCAAAGCTACAGTAAGGAACCAGTGAGACGAGTTTGTGGGTAAAAGCCATGCCGAGGTCTGTCATCCTGACAACTGGAGGTCCATCCCTGGAACCCATATGGACACACACACACACACACACACACACACACACACACCAACAGCAACAACAAAACTCCTGTTGAGATTCCACCTCACATCCACTGTCATGCTAGAATAAAATAATAATCAAAACCTAGGAAACAGTAAGTGTTGTCAAAGATGCAGATTTTTTTTTTTAAAAAAAAGAACCTTTATGCATTGTTAGTAGAAATACAGAGCAATCCAACCGGCATGGGACACAACACTAAGCATGTTGGCACGTCCTGCAATTCCAAAACAGAGTCAGAATTGCAAGTTTAAGACCAGCACTGGCTACATAGTAAAACCCTGTCTCCATAACCTAAGAGGGGCCAGAGTTTAAGTCCAGCACTGGGGAGGCAGAGGCGGAGGCGGAGGAAGGTGGACCTTCATGAGCTCAAGGCCACTGCACAACTGGTTCAAGCTCCTGCCAGTGTGACTTCCTCACAATGACGGACCTGGAATTAGGAGCTAAGATAACCTTTTTTTTGGCAGGGTATTTTAATTATAGAAACAGAAATAAAGCAATATGATAATTTCATATTTCCTAATTCCCCCACCCCTATCTACAAACTGAGTTCTAGGCCAGCCAGAACTACACAGTGAGACCTTGCCTCAAAAAAAAAAAATCAAGAAGAGCTGGAGAGATGGTCCAGCAGTTAAGAGCACTGGCTGCTCTACCAGAGGACTGGGTTTGGTTTCCAGTACCCACATGGTGACTAACAACAGTCTGTAACTCCAGGTCCAGGAAATTTGATGCTCTTTTCTGGCCTCTGCGGAAACTGGACACACACTGTGCAGAGACATACTCAGGGAAGATACTCAGACAGATAAAATTTTGAAAATTAAAAAAAAAAAGACAAAACAAATTGTAAAATCTGAAATCACCATATTGCCATTGCTTTATTTCTGTTTCTGTGATTAAAATTACCCTGCCAAAAAAACCAACTTAGGTGAGAAAGGGTTATATTAGCTCCTAATTCCAGGTCCATCACTGTGAGGAAGTCACCGTGGCAGGAGCCTGAACCAGTTGTTCAGATTACATCCACAGTCAAGAGCAGAGAGGAATGAACGCATGCATGCTCACTTTCTTGCTTGTATTCGGCTTGATTTCTCCACTCTTAGACAGTTCAGGCCCCTCTGCCTAGGGAATGGTGCTTCCCACAGTGGTCTGGGTCTTTCCTACAACAATGAACTTAATATAGGACAAATCCTCACAGGTGTGTCCACAGGCCAAACTAGTGTAGACAATCCATCACTGAGACTTTCTTCCCAAGTGATCCTGGGTTTTGTCAAGTGGACAAGTAAAGCTTATCATCACACACATGATATAGCAATTCTAACCTGAGGTGCGTACCTACAAGCACACCTCAACATACAATTTATACATGAAGGTTCATAGCAACATTATTCATAATAATCCAGAGGTAGAAGTGAACCCAAAGTCTTGTCAACTGATTAATGAACAGGCAAAAAGCTCTCTGTCATACAGTAGAATAATATTTATCATTAGAAAGGAATGAAGCACTACTGATACAGGGTACAATATTGATGGACCTTGGAAACATTACAGTAACATACAAAGGGCATATATTCATGATTCCATTTATATGGAGTGTTTTGAATAGCAAATGTATAACAATAGCAAATAGGCCAATATGGTTAATGGGGCTACAGGCAAAGGGGATATAATTTAAATCCTGGAGGCAGTGTAAACGCTCTGAAATGAAATGCTGCTGGAGTTGTCTGTAGCTTAAAAAAAAAAAAAAAAGACAGAACAGATTAAATATTATTTTGGTCCTGGGATTGAACCTAGGGCCTTGTGCAAGTTTGGTGAATGCTCTACCATTGAACTCTATCTCCAATCCTCTTTTAATTGCACACTTTAAAGAGGGGGGAAGTTGGTGATATGTGAATCATATCTCATTTTTTAAAAGAATGAATTATAGCAGTGATTTACCAATTTGGCAGAATCCCAAGCTGCCCCTCTGCATGAAAGCCTGTATGTTTAACATGTCCCTGGAGGGATTCAGATGCAGTCAGCTTTGGGAGCCTCTGGGTTAGCTCTCCTATTCTCAGCCTGCTAGCATCTGTAATGAGGGGAACCTGTAAACACAGCCCTTTTCTCTATGGGAGCTGGCCCCTCTCGGGTTCTGCATGCCCTGAAACAACCAGACCTCACACCCTAAGAAGGACCTGTTGCATTAACTACAGAAACAGACCCCTCTTGTGCTCCTGGGGCCATAGGGGGTTTTCCTGGACCTCTGCAAGCCTCTGCAGTGGTCTGCTGATGTTGGCTTCCCCAAATGAGGGCTCCGGTCTCTTCCCCTCCCCTACCTCCTTCCTCCAGAGCTTCCTTCTATGGAGCCTGAGCTCTACTATCCTTTGCTTTGGCCACACCAATGCCAAACCTGTGCAGCAGGCAACAAAGTGAAGGAAGCTGGACCCCACTAGAGGATCTGACAGAGGACCAACCCACAGGGGATGAACCTCAGGTGCCTGGGAAACTGCCTGCTGTGGGCCTAGCTCAGACTGAAAAGAGAGATCTGAGAGAAGCAAGCCCAAGCAGATGAGTGCCCCTAGCCTCTGCTGCAGGAACAAGGATACAAGAAACTTGCAGGCCAAGAAGACCTTGCGGTTCAGCTGCAAGCTGTTAGGGAATCTTGGCCTGGCTTCCCTGTCTGAGGCCCAGATTATTCTCCCTCTTCCCAAAGGCTATGGCAATAACTGAGAGCCAGCTGTGTGCCGGGCCCAGTGTGACATGCTCTGAGGTACCTCATATAGTCTTCACGGTGACATCTGACAATGGGAATTCCTCTTTTCTCAGGGTCTCCAAAACTCATGCATTCATAGAACCAGTGATGGACGAGGCACTTGGCTAAATGCTGAAGGTAACAACCGTGGGTGAGGTATTTTGTTTCTGGCCATAGAAGGAACTTTCTTTAAAGTGAATGGGCTGAGCTCTCTAACCATATTCCACTGGTTCCTATATTCCTCCTGCCTCAGCTTCTCCCTACATGGATATACCCTCTTCAGTGGAAGTGCTCAGGTTGCTCTGTGGCTGGACATGGGAAAAGCACTGTTCACATCTTGTCATCATGGCTCTTGCCCATTTGTTCCACCCTTGTTTAATGGATCGGCAGCTACTTTCCTTTAAATGGGCTTACTTCGGGACAACACAAACCTTTGTGTCAAACTGAGCAGCGAGGTCCGTTATATCATTTGTGCTGGTTCTATTGTTTTCTTAATAAACCTTCAAGTGAATGTGTCCAGCTGTGGTTGTGACTTGGTGGTAGAATGTTGACCTAGTGTGTGCAAGCCCCAGTGCACAGAAACTAAGTTGGTGACTCACAGTGTAAGAATGCTTATTTATGCGCTATAATCTTATAATACCAGTCACATGAACATGCTCTGAGGAAGGATGAGGATAGAAAATATGAGTCCCCCTGCTTTGTGGAGGGGAGTGTGGGTAAAGAGTGTCTTCTCACCTATGTCAAGAGGCAGCTTTGGTAAACCCTGAACATACTGGGCCCAAAAATACCCCACTGGAAAGGTGTATGGTATATACGAGAGAAGCCAGAAAAAGACATGAGGAAGAAGGGCAGTGGCAAGATAACCTTATAATGTGAGTAATGCCTCACAAGTTCCCCCATACCTGATCAATCACCAATTTACAGAAGACCCAAGGAAAATGGGATGAAAGGAGAGGTCTAGGGCTGGAGCATCTTTGAGGAAGCCTGGCAATGTGTATGCATTACGAAAATTCTGTGTGCCCTTAATATGATAGCACAGTTCAGGCCAAGTCTATCCATATTTGTTGAGATCAGAGAGCCCAGATCATGGTGGCCACTTGGCCCTGACCAAGTAACTTCATTGTACATCACTTTCCCCATTTTACAAACAAGGAGGCAAGAGGACCTTCTTTGCACCATGGCTCTGAGGAGTAGCTGACACAAAATGTATGAATGGAACCTCACCCAGATATTATCCTGACTATTTAAAGAATTCAGTACACATGCTTTGGCTCCTTGGGTTTGCAAGGCAATGTTCCAGGCATCTGAGTGTGTGTGGGGGGAGGGGGAAGTGAGGAGTGTGGAGGGGTGTGGCGGGGTGTGCAGATGAGCACAGTACTGTCCTTACAGCTGAGGAGCCAAAACAGATAAACTCTTTGGCTTGAACCCTATGAAATGGCCAAGATTCAACCAGCTTTTGGCCCACAACCCAGTACTACTCTGACATCCGGATCAGACAGCAAAGTAAGCACAAAACAGGATGGGGGAGGGGAAAGAGTTTCTGGGAGAAGGAGGGCTGGCTCCTCTGGCAGTCTACTTCCAGAGACTTGAAGGTCTTGAAGCAGTGGACTGCAGTGGGCTGAGAGTCAGCCAGCCAAGCCTGCCAGGCTGGAAGTATCGAAGGGCAGTTGAGCCCAGGGAGCCGGGTGAGACCCATTGTGGAGGGTCTTAGCTGGTGACTTTGAAATTGAGCCTTAGGGGTTGGCAAACAGAAGCTGCTATGGTTCCTTCATGTTTAGTGAGCTGAGTGGCCCTAAGTGGCCCAGCAGCTGTGTAACTCTGCCATAGGAAACAGTGGTGGCAGCAGGAGAAACTAGCCAGAAAAAGGAAGGTTCTGGAAGGGAGCTGGGAAAATGTATTCTTGAGTGGCCAAAGGGAGACTGAGGAATGTTTTCCCCCTGGAGGCCTTGTAGGGAAGTCTTTAATAAAGTCTGGTCCTAGAATAATTCTGCCCAGAGGCCCTGGACCAGATGACCTATTTGGGCTCTTTCCAGTCTGCAGCTTAGGTGATCTCATAGTTCCTTGTTCCTCTGGATAGGGCAACCTCTTCCAATCACCCTCACTGGGGCTATTCTCCCCTTAGAGATCCCACGTTCCCAGAGCCTCAGCTCTTCCGGTTGGTGGATGATTCACAACACTGTCAGCAAAATCATGCCAGTGTCTAGCCGCCATCCTCCTTGTTGTCAGCCTGAGTCAGCATAGCTGTTCTCTCACTGCCCCTTGGAGGTGATAAAGCATCGATTAGTCCACGGAGACAATGTACACCTCACCAACACAGTGGATTTTTAACTCAAAGAGCCTAGATTTGAATCTTGACAAGTTGTATGAGCTTGAGAAAGTCTTGTATGGGCAGAGAGTAAGTAAACTGTCATTTGCGGATTCTTACTAGAAGTTCTATACTTATTTGCTGGATGAATCTGATAGAGGCATTATCTTGATTTTATGAGAAGGGGAGTGAGGCCCCATGATGCTCACCACTTATTCATGGTCCAACCGTTAAGTCATATAGCTACAGTTGAAGGAAGGTTCATACTTTAGCCTCTGGTGGCAGCTGTTGCTTTATCATGTGCAGCCTTAATTTCTAATACCTATAACCTAGTGGTAATACTCTATGGTCCATGGAGTTACTAGGAGGGATCAGAAGATACATATTTGCAGGGTATGATGGCATATGCCTGCAATCTTAGTACTTCAAGGGTAGACGCAAGAGGATCAAGAGTTCAAGGCTAGTTAGTTTGGGCCATATAGTGAAACCATGTCTCAAAAGTCAAAACAAAACTCCCTACATATGGCATGGGAAGGGTATGTAAACCGAAAAGTGCAGATACTAAGAATTGTAAAAACTCAACCCTAGTCATATCTCTAGTCTTCTTTTCTTTGGTCCAGCATTCTTTTCCATCTCAGCTCTTACTGCATTGGATTGTCATATATCATAAACATGGCAGTGCGAGGGATGGAACCCTAGGGCCTTGTGCATGCTATGCAAGTAAGTACTCTACCATTGAGTCATCCCAGCCCTGTCAAGCCTTTCTTTAGCATGTTTCCTTGCCTAATTCACTTGGGAGCATCTCCAGGGCATGTTGCCTGCCCTGGCTCGTGGTAGCGTGCAAGAAGCCCAGCTTAAGTGGCTCGTGGATACACAGCTTTCCTCAGCCTTGTAATGCCTTTAGAGTTCCAATTACCCTCCCTCCTCTCAGCTCCAGACCCATAATCTCCCCACACGGAAGCTAGCATCCTCCCTCCTACCTGCCACTAGCCATGCTGACCTTGGCCAGCTAGATCTCAGACTTCAGCATGTAGCTTTAGCCTTTTTGAGCTCTTTGCACAATTCCACTGCTCTACCGTTGCCAGGATACTGATAGAATAAATGGCATGCTTCGGTTATGCTCATATGCTGTGCACTTTCCTACTTCTGTACCTTGGCTCTAGTGCTTTGGCAGAATGTCCTTGCTCATCCAATGTCCCTATTTATGAAGTCCCTCCTGACCACTCACTTTCAACATCCCATGAATCTCTGCTACAAAGCAATAACCTTTACAGGGCTCCCTACACTTTCTACCTTCTTAGGAATCATCTGCACTCCGTTGTGTGAGCACAGGCAAACTCCTGTCTCTATTCTGGGCCTTGGTTTCCAATCCCTACCCATGTCTAGTGACTCCTCCCAAATTTGCCTTTTATGACCTTGCTTTTGGAAAGGTTATGAGGTGACAAGTCACAAAGGAGTCACAAGTAGGACCTTCGAGGCTTGACAGCATGTGCTCTACTCCCAGGCCTACAAACCAGCTTCTCAGATATTACATGTTAATTGGCTTGCTTAATAAAGGGGATAAATAAATATCTGCTTAACATGATTACTGTCAGAGTCCTGAGCTCCAGAGCCTTTCCATCCTTGGGGTTTTACTACAGGAGAAGCTAATTAGCTCTAATTAGGCAACTCCCAGGTGCCTTAGACAGAGAAAAGGGGGGTGGGGGTGGGGGAGAGTAGAAGGCAGGTGGGGAAGGGGCAGGAAACGGACCTATATCACCCCTCCCCCTCTCCTGTACAGGCTACTGAAGTCTGGCCTGCTACAGACTCTTCAGTTACTTGGTTCAGAACTTCACCCACCTGAAATCAGGTAAGGAAACATTTGGAGAAGTTACTGTGTGCCAGACACTGTACCAGCCGTGTTCTCTGCACAATCGCATTTGATTCTCATAGTGAAGCAAGAGCTAGTGGTGGCCCTAATCTGTAGATAGGGAAATTGGGATATACTAGAACCAAGCACAGGGAGGCAGAGGTGCCCAGCTGGATTCAGTTCTGAGGCCATATGCATTGTCTGGCTATCACTGTTACTCTAGAAAACAGTGTATGTGGTCTGTGGGGGCAGCTTAGGGCAATCTGCCAAGAGAGGTTTTCTAGAGTGAAGCAAACTGGCCACAGCCAGAGTTGATCCAGTAGCTAGGGAAGCTGGTCACCTTTTGGATTCCCCATCTTCACTGCCATGAATCAAGGCTCTTTCCCAAATGAGAACCCCCCTGCCCTCAAGCAGGTCCTCCAAATCTGTAGACATCTGAGTGGTCGATCATGTAAGGGCAAGAAGTAGCTCGAATGGACCAAGTTTTCGGGAGGGGTGGTACACAAGGAGGAAGAACATGAGTTCCAGGACAGCCAGGGCTACATAACAGGACCTTGCTATAAAAGTGATGTCTACAGAGTAGTAGCCCTCTTCTGTCATGTCATGTCCCTGAGAAAGGTTCCTAGGAGTTGAAGTTTGAATCTGGGTTTGGTTCTGTTCTGCCATTTCTTGGTTGTGTGTTCTTAGACACACCCCTCTTTGCCCCCCCACCCCACCCCATGTCCCTTTACTGCTACCATTCTACATGTGGCATTAGGACTCTTACCAGGCCATACTGACTTTCTGTGTGATTCCTTGCTCCTCTGGATCTATTCTTCATACTATGGTTAAACAGATCTTGTAAGATTCCCCTGGCTAAGTCTCTTGAAGTCCTCTCCATGGAGCTGGCATGATGAGGCCTCTGTCTACTATACTATGAACTCATTTTGGACTATACTCCCTTGCTTACCGATCTACCACTTTGGTCTCCTTCGGTAACTTGAAAGGTATTTCTCTCGTTTCTACCTCAGAGCCTTCATGCATACTGTTCTCACCACCTCACTGCCCTGACACCTCACTTCCCTGGCTCTATCTGTACTGCTAGCTCCTCATTTTTCGGTGTCATACTAGAGGTAAAATCCAAGGTGCTGAGCATGCTGGGTAAGTGTGTAACTGCTGAGCCTCAGCCCTTTCCTAAGCCACCCGGGCTGGCTTAGTACTCACTCTATAGCCAGCCAGTCCTTAAACTTCCCACCCTTCTGCTTCTGCTTCCCGCATCACTGGGGTGACACACCCACACCACCAGTCCCAGGTTCCTTTTCCTTCTTCAGTATTACCTCCTCAGAGACATAGTTTCTTAAACAGCAGGATGCCTTTTGTTCTCAATTCAGTACTCTTTTGGGTGCCTTCCAAACACCACAATTGGCAATTATTTTTCATTCCATTTTAAAATGTGTTTATTGACTCTTTCCTTCCACTCTCATAGAAGATGAAGTTAATGACTGTTTTCATCATACGTGTACCTCAGACAGTGCTTGGCACATAGTAGGGCCTCAACGTGGGCTTGTTATGCAGACAGATGGTAGATGTTTGCATCAATGAATGAATGAACAGTTCTTAAAACTGCTGTAAGGATTAAATGAGCTAATGCATGTTAAATGTCTGGCAGCAAGCCCAGTAAAAAGCACAACTCAATAGCTAACCTTGGAATGTGCATGTGACCTGCGGCCTGGCACCCAGCTGCTTTCTGAGCTAGCCTCACCCTAGCCAGCTAGCTTTCCATCCTCATAGCCTGTTGCCTACAAGACCCAGATCCAGCTGCCATGGAAACACCCTGTTTTCACCTGTAGGTGGTATTATGCTGGGGTGGAGAGCCTGTTGTTGATGTTAAACCATTGGTAGATTAAGATGGTCCATGATGGGAGATTAACAAACAGGACAGGTGAAGACTGTTTCCTCTGCCTTCCTGAGGAGCCATTTTTACCAGTACACTCCCAGCAGGCTCCGCTGTGACTGAGTGACTAGTGAAGTGTCCCACACCATGTTCTCCGGCTTGCATTGAGCTCACTGCCTTAAAGGCCCAGTTTAAGCATCAATTCCTCTGCTGCTGCTGCTGACAGTCTAACAACCAAGCAGGAACTCCCAAGCCAGCATTTCTACATCTTCATTTTTATCCCCTTTCTTTGAGTACGCATGAGAAGCTCAGTTTAAACCCTGAAAGTAGAGGCATGTTTTGTGTGTGTGTGTGTGTGTGTGTGTGTGTGTGTGTGTGTGTGT
>JADRCC010201093.1:0-15215 GCA_019843855.1 Hylomyscus alleni
CCCCCCCCCCGTACTGGGGACCCATCAGTCATTAGTAAAAACAAAATAACCATTATGCTCTACAGGCTTGCCTACAGCTTGATCTTCTGGAATCATTTTCTTAATTAAGTTTCCCTCCTCTCACATGACTATAGATTGTGTCAAGGGGACATAAAACTAACAAGCACATCTTTTATGGCTAAAAAGAAACATGTCCCATTTAAAAGTAAAATACCAATACACATTTAACTGTGAATTTATCTAAATTTATTAAAGATATTCACATTTTCAAGCTTCTTTTGATCATGACTCAAATTCCATCTTGCAGTTTTTCCTTTACCTCACAGTTATTGTGACTGGCTTTTAATGGCAATTTGGGACTATTGCCCTTGCTTTGAAATACTAACCATACAGGTTCTAGCCAACAAGTTAAAATAAAATTTCAACAATTCTCTCCCAGCATAGCCCTGGATGCACAATATCCCACAAGGTGAAGCTTAGGAGGGGATTGGCAATCTTGTCTTTCTTCCTCCCTCTGTCTTTCATGTAGGTGTCCTCTACTGCAGTCAATATGGAGCCTAGAACAAGTCTCATCGTGTAGATTTTTCTTCTTCATGGCCACTTCTAAGACAATATGGCTGTCCCTACCTGCCTACCCATTGCTCTGTTTTTTTAAGATTTATTTTTATTATATTTAGGTGTGTGTGTGTATGTGTTTGTATGTGTGCATGTTCGTGTGTGTGCATCTGTCTGTGTATGTGCAATTGTATAAGGAAGCCAGGAGCATAGATTTCCCCATAGCTAGAGTTACAGATAATTAAACTTGCCTCATGTGGGTGCTGAGAACTTAACTAGGGTCCTCTCTCAGTACAGTGCTCCTAAACTCTGACCCATCTCTCTTACCTCTTCATTGTTTTAGATTTCTCATCAATTTGTAATCTTCAAGATGTTTGTGTTAGTTTTCAGTCTAAGTCTACATTTTCAGCATTATTGGTTTTATTCATTTGTGTTATAAAATAGAACACTTCAGAACACTGCCATCAAGTTTAGTGGGGAAGGCAGTTTGGTGGTTTGTAGAAAATGAACTGCATAGGCCTACAGGGAGTGGTACGATTAGGAAGGGTAGCTTTGTTAGAGTAGGTATGTCCTTGTTGGAGGAAGTGGTCATTAGGGGCAGGCTTTGAGATCTCAAATATACAAGCCACAATTAGTATGGCAGTCACTTCCTGTTGCCTGTGGATCCTGATGTTGAACTCTCAGCTAGCTCTCCAACATCATGTCTGCTTGTTTGCTTTCATGGCTCCTGCCATGATAATAATGGACTAATACTCTGAATTGTAAGCCAGCCCTAATGAAATGTTTTCCTTTTTAAGAGTTGACATGGATGGGGTGTCTCTTCACAGCAACAAAAACCTGAATATGACAGGCAGAATCAAAATCCAAGACTTTACAGAACACTGAGCCTCAGAGCATCTTGACAACATACATTCTAAGGTCCTTCTTTCATGTTCACTTGGATTTCGATTTTTTTATTCCAGAAACTGACCCCAGATTCCCATAGGGTAGACTCAATGAAGACCAAACATTATTTAACTTACCTGCATTATTTTTAATTACATATAATAAATGTGATTTCAGTATGAACACATAAAGGGAGAGAGTCATTCAGACAAGGCAACATTAAACCAACAAGTGTTAATTAAATCTTCCAGTATATGTTATCAAACTTTAAGGAAATGTTAGGTTGTCTTGGTCTTGATGTAGATAAATAAATGAATAAAAAAGACTGTGGCAATTCTCCTAAATATGTTTGTTTAAACACAAATTAGTAACTAACATATCATGCTGTGATATTATTGGTTTAGTCTTAGAGTCCAAAAAGAAATTGAAAAGGAAACAATATGTAACATATTATTTCTTTAAAAATTTCTATTTGTTTCATTTTTTTATATATGAGTAATTTGCAAGCATGTATGTTTGTCCTTGTTGTCACAGAGGTTAGAAGAAGGCAAAAGCTATTCTGGTTATGAATTGTTGTGAATAGCATGTGGGTGTTGGGAACTGAACCTGGGTCCTTACCAGAGCATCAAGTGTTCTTAACTATTGAGCCATCTCTCTAGCTACGTCATGTGGTTTCAGTAAAAGAATATCTATGACAATTTTCACATGGATCCTTTCATACTAAAGACCTTTGAGAAACAGTACACAGAAAATATAAATCAGAAAAAGGAAGACAGTGATAAAGAACTGGAAATGTTCTATTCTTACTCCAAACATCCATACATTAATTTGTATTCTATTATCTCTTTCAATAAGGTCAATAACTTAACTTTTTACTTTTGGAAGAGATTTGGTTTCCTGCTAAAAACTAATAGAGATTATTTCAGGTTACTGATCTTTTTCTGTTTAGGTCACTGTTCCCATATATTGTAACTTAATCTACTCACTCTGTGTATCATAGGAGTCCTCAAAAAAATGAATTTGAATATTACCATGCGAGTAAAGAAAGCGCACTATTTTTACAGTGCAGAAGAATTGCTAAGCTTTCGCCTTTTTTTTTTTTTTTTTGATTAATTTCATGCCTGACTCAGTCAGAGATTAGGCCTTGACACAGGTTATAATTAAATATTGAAATCATGAAGTGCAAGAATGTTTAATTTTTAAAATATGAGTTTTAATTTACCTCATACAGAGACTAGCTCTGGTCACCTGCAGAGATGCGTTACACACTACATTGCCTAATGCAAGATGCCTGACTGAGGCTGAGCACACAGTTAAAGTAAACTAATGCAATTTACTGAACAGCAGTCAAATATTTATCCAGTTGATGAAGCAGACTTTATGTGAAACTCAGACAATAATTAAAGAGAAGCCTTGCTTAAAACATGCCTACCTCTGTTTTTTACAAATACGTTATATCCTTCTTTTGCATCTTCCATGTTCCTGAATATCGCCATATACCCGAGGCACTCAGCAGAGAACATTCTAAGTGTTATTTTGAACATAATCCCTATTATTTCACAGCATTTGCATCTAGGAAGGTAGACTCATTGCAGAAGCAGCTTCTCACTTGTTATTCCTACACTGACTGCAATGTGACTCTGCTGTCTTCCGTTAAAGGTAAATCTATTTTTCTCATCCTTTGAATCTGCCTAGGTTGTGACTTCCTTTGCCAATCCAATGTGGGATTCAAATTGTTATGATGTTCACAGCCTCTACTTTTTACACTGTATGTCTCTTGATCTTTTCAGACCTTTCTGTTAGTCTCATGACAAGGCCAGACTGTTTCTAAGAGGATGAGAGGCCTCAAGGAGTTAGTGGATCAAGACCCGTCAACTCCCACCTATCACATTATAAACTACGTCTGGACAACCAAACCTCAGGCCAAGAACCACACAGACTACTTGTAGAGTCATGAGAAATCATATTTATTTTGTTATTTTTAAGCCATTATTATTATAATTGTTGGTTATGCCAGAATAACAAATGGAAGTAGGGTTTGGAGATCTAATTAAATTTTCCTGTTTTACAAATAACACAACTGAAGCCTCAAGGGCTTCAGTAGTTTAATTACATTCACACATTGGTAGCAGATCCAGGTTTAAAGATTCCATCCCCCAGGGAGTCAGCAAAAACTCTTGGTAAAATAAAAACTACATGTTTTTGTTCCCTTTTGTAGCAACAGATATCAAAGTCTGCCAACCAAAAAACCAAAGCAAAGCAAACAAACAAAAAATAATAGAATTTCGGTATAATCAAATGACATTTATAAGGATAATTTTAATGGCCATATATGAATAAATGTATGTGCTTTCTTAGCTCCCCTTTTCTAAGTTATATGAGTTCTGAATGACAAGATTGAATTCATGGGTAAGAATCTTATGCTCTTCAATCAGTGTGATATTGCTAATTACTTTTCTATTAGAATGTTTCTTGTATGCTGAAGTAAGCAGATGCCTTTTAAGAGTTATGTTTAGTTGAACTAAAAAAGTTTCTTGACTCCTTTTGCATACCAAATTGTCATCTTGAAAATATATAATATACAGCATACCATCTGTACTGGCTGGTTCTGTGTGCCAACTTGACACAGGCTGGAGTTATCACAGAGAAGGGAGCTTCAGTTGGGAAAGGGCCTCCTTGAGACCCAGCTGTGGGGCATTTTCTCAATTAGTGATCAAGGGGGTAGGGCCCCTTGTGGGTGGTGCCATCCCTGGGCTGGAAGTCTTAGGTTCTATAAGAAAGCAGGCTGAGCAAGCCAGGAGAAGCAAGCCAGTAAGAAACATCTCTCCATGGCCTCTGCATCAGCTCCTGCTTCTTGACCTGCTTGAGTTCCAGTCTTGACTTCCTCTGGTGATCAACAGCAATGTGGAAGTAAGCTAAATAAACCCTTTCCTCCCCAACTTGCTTCTTGGTCATGATGTTTGTACAGGAATAGAAACCCTGACTAAAACACTATCCTTATATCATTTTGGAGTTGCTAAGTCTTTAAGAACTATTTAGCTGCTTTTATACAGTATTAACTGATTGAACTGGGGCAGCCAATGTCTATAGTGTCAGGCTCAATCAAGTTTGCTCTATAACTCTAAAAATTAAAGATATTTGAACTACTTTTCACACCACAAAATATTTCTAATTTTAATTCATTTTACCTTAATTCTTGTCCCATAAAGCATTAGTTTCTCTTTAGTTCATCTAGATCACCATGATTGCTTGTACAATCACAAATAGCTGAACTTTGTCCCCACAGTTCCAGTTGAAGTCTTCTACTTTTGAGGATGTAGGGTCCACTTTGTTAATGAGTGAAACAAATTGCTGATGCAAAGAGCCTCACTTTGAAAATTCTATAGATGCCAACAAGATCTTATATAGTTTGAGAAAACTTTATTGTAAGATATGCTATAGTATGATATTTTAAGCTAAAGAAAGCACATGAACTATATCCATAATTTGTATTATTGTTAAATTAATTTTTACAAAGTTCGGTAATCACAATCAATAACACAGTCACTGCACTTAAAGTTCGAACAATTCTGACTTTTAAGTTATATTCAGAGCTTGCCCACAGGTCAAGGGATATGGCAGAAGGGACTTGTAAAAAAATAAAATGCTGTACTGTCACAAGACCCATAATATTTGGAATGCAGGCAAATTAGCTCAAACGATCATCTCCAAAGGGAAATCATTTGCCAGAGTTTTAAAGAAAAGCAATACCTATTTCCAGTCCACAGGCAGGGTTTTGTTTTGTTTTGTTTTTAATGAGAGTATTCACATAACACTTTCCATGACAGTTTCTGCTTTCCATCACTCAACTCTCTGTGAAAATAGTCCGTTTTTGGCTTACTGACTCCGTTTGGGCTTCATCCAAAACTGAACTTCTTGAAAGGTTTTTAAAAAGTGATCTCAGTTATTTTTAATTCCTGACTGCTTCAAATAAAGAAAACAAACTATGAAACTTGTAGTGGGATTTTAATAGCATTTTCTTTGCATTTAAATATCAGATAACTTCCTAATGGGATTTTGCATATCTGTGTTCTCTGTAGAAGCCTCATACTTCCCTCCATTTGAGAAGACAACTGAGATTAGAAAAAGATTGGTGTCTGAAAAGGTCCTCTGAGAAAAGGCACACAAAAGCACATGTGTGTCCTGAACTCTTGAGTGTGCACACTTAGGAGGCGCCAGCCAACCCCATCTTTCTTCCTGGAGTAAACATGCCTCCTCGGGTATTTAGAGAACTTACTTTCTGAGGAGCCCATGCCATTTTGTTTATCATTTTTATCAGTGTGGTTTTTCTCCATCACCTCCTTAAAAGTTCATTTCTCCCCTTTCTGCACTTCTTTGCAACTCCTTGTAGAGGAAAAAAAAAAAAAAAAGACTGGCAGGGGGGTGGGGGGATTCAGATAACCATGCATTAGATAGAAATGTTTTCCCCCTCTATTTTTAACATTCTCTTGTAGAGCAAAAGCTCTTAGATACAGAAGAAAACAGGCAGGATACTAACATGGTATATTTAAGCTAAGGAAAGGTTTCTCACCTATAGACTTAGCACTATA
Source organism: Hylomyscus alleni (assembly GCA_019843855.1). Lineage (NCBI taxonomy): Eukaryota > Metazoa > Chordata > Mammalia > Rodentia > Muridae > Hylomyscus > Hylomyscus alleni. Next base: position 6,030 of record JADRCC010201093.1, read on the forward strand.
CACAGCTTGTCTATTGTCAAAAAAAGAGTAATTTAATAACATCCATTTATAATCCAATTTATTGGTTAGTGAATTACTTTATTATTGTGTCATTATAAGGTACAGTAAAATGTCTTAATATTATAAAAATCATTCTATCATATAAAAATATAATTTTAGCTGCAATATTTTCCATTCCTTTTCGAAGTTTTCATAATGAACTCTATTTTGCTATGAACCCTTTTTCTTATTTCGTGTATATAGGCATTTTGCCTGTTTGTATGTGTGAATGTGAGGGTGTCAGATCTTGGACCTACAGAGAGTTGTGAGCTGCCATGTGGATGCTGAGAATTGAGCCTGGGGCCTCCTGAAGAGCAGTCAATACCCTTAAACCATCCAAACATCTCTCCAGTCCCAAGATCTAATCTTCTTAAAGTGACCATTTTAACGAAAATTCCTTCCTAACCCTTTGCTGATATTTATGTTTGCTTTCTATCTTGTGAATAGCTAGGTTTGACATGTGGAACTCTTGGGAAAAAGGTTCAGATACAGGACCTCAGTTACAGTTATATGCACTGGGACAAATAAATGATCATACTTTGCTGAGTTTCCACACCAGGGCTTCTTAGTTTATTTTGTGTGACATAAAGAATTTCTTTCATTTGGCAAATATCTCAGAACCTTTTTCTAGAATGATATTTTTGTCTTATTCTTTTTCATTCCTTCCTTCTTTCCTTCCTTCTTTCTTTTTCTTTTCTTTCTTTTCCTATGTTCTTGAGTCTTTTCAATTACTGTTTCTCAAACAAAATTTCTCACTGTAGCCCAAGGTGGTCTCAAACTTACGGCAATCTTTCACCTCTGCTTCCTGACTGCTTCAGTAACAGAAAGATTGAGGCTCATAATTGAATAAAGAAAAACAGAGGATTTTTGATGTATTAAATGGTGAGTTTTCTGATATAGTAATAAATATATTTTTATCATTAAATATAAGTATCAACAGATGGGTCTCATAATACCATAATTTTGATATACTAAGTGTCTTAGCCATACTTACTGTTGCTTTGATGAAACACAATGACTGCAAAGCCTATTGAGGAGGAAAGGGTTTATTAAGCTTACACTTCTATGTAGCTGTTCATCATCAAAGGCCGTCAGAAACCTGAAGGCAAGAGCTGATGCAAAGGCCATGGAGGGATGCTGCTTACTTGTTCCTCCCTGGTTTCTCAGTTAGTTTTCTTATAGGACACAGGACCACCAGGCCAGAGATAGCAGCACTCAACCCCATCAAACACTAATTAAAAACAATGTCCTATAGTGAATTTTATCTGGGAGATTTCTCAATTGAGGTTCCTTCCTTTCAGATAACTCAAGCTTGTTCAAGTTGATGTAAAACTAGCCAGTACACTAATGAATTCAAGTATGTCAAGATAACTACAACAATAATGTATGAAATATATCACACCTAGTGATGGCATAATGATAAATTCTATTAATATAATACTATTTATTGTTATTACTTACATTCATTAAAATACAAATTACTGTATAAAGACCAAGCATATTTCATTTATGTATTTAGGGGTATACATAACACACATACATAACAACAATTAAAGACAAAAGGGTCATGAATTTGAAGAGAATAGGAGTGTATGCATGGGAGGGTTTAGAATGAAGAAGAAGAAATAATTATTATCACAAAAATAAAACAAAGACTTAAATAATTAAAAATAAAATGAAGAAGTATAATTTAAAATTTAAATAAAGTTTAAAGCATTCAATTGGGGCAAGTAAAGATGACAAGTAATTTTTTTCCCACCCAAGTTTAAAGATCCCCAGAATTTTATCTATGGACAGAACTATTATGCCTTATTTGTTTATGGAAGAAAGAAAAAACTACATGGCCTCTAGAGCTCATTTAGTATGTTTAGATTAGATAAAGTCCTTTCAACAAATGCTTAATGAATATTTTTTATTTGCAAGTATACATCAATAAACCTAACAAGATCCATTTCATCAGGAGAGTCTCTATTTGTGATTTAAAGAAAATAAAGAATTAAAAACAATTCAGGAAAGTAATGAAATTACAGAATAGAAAGTCCAAGACCTTTTCTACAGTCGAGGAGCATCCACGCCCCATGGTACTTGGGAAAGAGAGTAGTGAGTGTGTTCAACCATAGGTTAATCTTTGAAAAGCCTAGAGGTTTTATAAAGCAGATGAGTAGAAATGAGTGGGCCAGGGAACCAAGTTAAATCTTATGAAGAAATCCTGAAACAGAGTGTGAATATTAACAAAACATATCACTTCAGATTCAACTTTTATTTTGTCTTTGTCTTCAAATTTTGTTTCTTGCTCCTTGACAGCCTTTCTTTTTAAGATATGAACTACAATAATTACAATAAGAGATGATAAAATCTGAAGAAAAACAGCATTCAGGAGATACTCAATGAGAGAAGGAAAGATTATATGCCACGCCTACTCATCTACTCCAGTAAAGTCTGAAACATCAGGGTTAAAAGACTCATCATGGACAAGAGGCATTATGACTTCAAAGGGAGTTTGTGCCTCCTGGGTATTCAGTCATTCATGGAATCCCCTAACTCAGAGGTAGCCTAGATATGTCCTTGCGAACTTGCAGGCTAGGTGCCCACCAAGATAGGATTTATTAATAGCTAGACAAAATTGGACATTGCTTTCTGATCTTTACCAATGTTCCAACATCTTAACCAAACTCTGGCTTGGAATTTCGTAAAGAATGTTACCCATCCAGACTAATTGCCTTAGGCATTGTGGGTAGGGCATTGAAGCTTACAGAATGAGAGACTTATCCCAGGGTAAGGTCAAGTAGAATCCTCATTTTCAGTCACCTTCTGCAGCTGAACTACTCCTAGGAATTAGCAAGAAAGAGACAAGTCTCTACTAGCCCAGAAGATTAGCATAGTGGGCGTTTTACTAAGGATGGGCGGGACCTGAGCCTAGTGTGTGTGAGAGAGACAGTGTGGAGCAGTCAGCTTTCTAGATTCAAAATTCGAGCCTCTACCCTCCTGGCTGGCGCACCCTTATGAAGACTGAAGACAAGCTGGAGAGCAAAGGAGAGAAAAAGCTGGAGGAGATGGAAAGTGATTGACTAGAGGCTAAGATATTACCAGAGTGTGGAAAGGCTAAAGTGTAGTTGAAAGATGAAGTAGAAAAAGCAAGAAGGATTTTGGTTTTGACAGCTAAAATTGTAGATCCACCTGATGATGATGATGTGAGATCAAGATGGCTAGATCCTTGCAATTCAAAAGAAATAGAAACTTATTGTACTATGTGCTGTACAAATATCAAATTTCCAGAGGGTATATTTATGTAAATAATCTGTCTTCAATGTAAGTTGTGTAGTTCATACAGATAAGTAGTTCTATATTTTTTATATTTGCATTTCCTAGGAAAGTAACTTTGCATATTGCAAGGAAGGAATTGCATATTGAGTTCAATAGGCATTTTTACAAGAATTTGCCATATTTTAAAAAATACACAGCATCAACAGAAAAATGCACTTTATTGTTGTAGGTCACCAACAGTACACATCTACTGTTCTGGTTTGAGCTGTCCAACTTATATAGCCCCTTCAAAAATCAGCAGTTTTCCTTCATGAGCTCATACTTGAGAATTTACATATTAAATGAATGCATAGGTAGAGTTTATTTCTTTGCTTTCTCTCTTTATTTTAGAATGAAGACACTATGTTGATTCTCTTCTTTGACGCTCATTGTGTTTGGTAGATAGGAAATCAAGCTGATTATGACAACCCCATTGCTGAATGGTCATTTTTACTTTCCTTCGCTTGGTCAGTATCCAATCATCTTCAGTGAGCATAATTTTTAGTATAGATAAAATGAACTATAAAACTTTTCATTCAAATGGAATGATTTAGGGAAGGAAAGGGGCCACTATTGATACTGAAGGATAACTAAAATGAATTTAGACTCTCTCAAGCAAAATCAAGACATATGTCTACCCTAACCATACACTACAGGTATGAAGGAAAATGAATTATTTATTGATCATAGAAGATGCCAGATATTCTTGACCTGCATGACTGAGAAAATTCCCTCTTGAGGGTGGTGCCATCTAATTCATCATCACATCTGTAGCATCTGGCTCATTGTTCAGTCCACAGTTGGAGTCTGGTTTACGACTCAGTGAAGAGTTCTGAATCAACTCCAGTTAACAAAACCACTTGATATCAAAGTAATCACTGGCCAGGAAATGCCATTATGCTAATAAATAAATGGTGATAGCCTCTGAGACAAGAGGACAGTTTTTAATAGGCATGTAGGTGATTCTCTGAGGAACTTCAAAATTCTTCCTTGCAAAATTCAGAGGCTTGGAATCAAAGAAAAACAATAGACTTAACTTCAATGTTTTCTAGTAGCACAGCGCAAAGCTGAGACTGCCTAACCAGGCAATTCTCCAGCTTAGGAATCACTTGTCAGTCTTTCTCAAGTGCAAACTCTGTGAAGATGGTCTTTAGTAAGTGAATAAATAAATTCACCTTCAGCTGAACAGTGGAATATCTCTTCATAGCATTCACAAAGAAAAACCAAGTTGTCAAACTATTTAGTTACTCATGGTGTGTGGCAAAGCACTTGACAAAAGCCTCTTAAGAAAGAAAGAGTTTAGTCCACCCTGCATCTGCCATCAGGATGGTGAGAACAATAAACACCTGTGCTCATTTACATTTCCTATTTATGCAGTCTGGGACCCAATGGTACCACCTACATTTATGTTTAGTCTACTCACTTCAATACTCCATAATCCTATTCCTTTCAAAAACCGGTTCCCAGTTCCTAATGTACATTTATGGTTTCTATCTTCAGACTATCTCATGGGCTTAGTTTAATTTCAGCCTTTGAGCAGGAATGTTGTCTAGACCGGAACCAATACTTGCATTCAAGAAAACAACCCTTTGCTTAGTCACAGTGCCCCCCAACAAGGTTATCTATGATAATCTCCTTTGCTCAAATATCATCTCATTATATTCTTAACCACCTAAATGACTAATTCACAAATTGTATTCACAAAAGCACCTTGACTGCTGTTTGAAAAACAATACTTGTAGTGCAGCCATATTGACAAGGGGAATTGAATACCAGGCCACCACATAGTCACATTGGAAGGCCTCTTCTCAAAGACCACATTGGGTAGCCTGCACTCAACTCCATGTATTTCTTCCACCTATTTCAACCTCGAAAAAAATATAGTGTTTGTTCTTACACTTGACAAGATATTTACAGATTTATTTATTATTTCTATGTTCAGTTTACATCTCAGTCTCATCCCCCCTCATGTTTTCCCAGCCCCATCCTTACAAATCCCTCTTCCCATTGGGAGATGCCTTTGGGTACCATCCTACCCTGGGACATGTAGTCCTAGCAGGACTAGACATATACTCTCCCACAGTGGCTCAATTAGGCAGTCCAGGTAGGGGAAGTGGATCCATTGGCAGGGTCAGAGACAGAGATAGCCTTGGTTCCACTTGTTAGGGAACCCACATGAAGGCCAAGCCACACATCTGCTACAAATGTATAGGAGGCCTAGGTCCAGGGCCTGCATGCTCTTTGGTTGGTGGTCCAAGCTCTGTGACCCTCCACAGTCCCAGGTTAGTTGATTCTGTATGTCTTCTGGTGATGTCCTTGACCCCTCTGGCTTGGTCACATCTATCCCCCTCTCTTCTACAAGACTCCTTGAGCTCTACCTGATGTTTGGCTGTCAGCGCCTGTGTCTGCCTCTATCCGCTGTTGGATAAAGCCACTCAGGAGACAGATATGCTAGGTTTCTGTCTGCAAGCATAGCAGAATATTGTTAATAGTGTCAAGGGTTGGCTTTCTCACAGGGGATGGGTCTCATGTTGGGGCAGTACTTGGTTGTCTGTTACCTCAGTCTCTGCTCTTTATACAAATTGTAGGCAAGACAAATTTGGGTCAAAAGTTTTGTAGGTAGATTGATATCCCCCTCCCTCATCTGGAAGTCCTGCCTGGCTATAGGAGGTAGCCACTTCAGTCTGTATGCCCCCTTCTTATGGGAATCTCAGCTAGCATCAACCCTATAGACTCAAACTTGTCAAAGCAAAACAAAGCCCAACTGAAAATAAAACTTGAAATTTAGAGGAGTCAAGAGACTGCATAAGAGGAGAATTTGGAATCCTGCTCCCCACTACTAAAGTCTTAGAGTAAAATAAATACCAAGGTTTTATGCTCAATGGCTGCAAGTAGTCATCTCTGTGAATCTACCACTTAGAAAGAAGTCATTTAGTGATCTGTGTGCCTACATCACAGGCATCATGTGGATTCAAATACCAGGCACTGAGCATGTTCAGAATGGAGTTCTGGGGTCAGACATTGTCTAGAGAATTTTCGAATACTTTGGCCCTCAACCTTTATCCAAGAAACCATTATTTTTTTTCTGGTCTGGAAATCTCTCCACCTGATTCTTTGCTTTCCCCTTTCTACTATTCCTACCACATCTCCATATCCATGACCTTTCCGGATTTTCTTGTTTTCAAATTATGTTTATTTTCTTATTCTAGGCTATGTAAGGCTATTTTTGAAAGTATATAATGCGCTTTAAGGATATTTTTGGCCACACATACCTAGCTATCCTTTCCTTTCATGTTGTTTCCCACGTCCTTTCTCTTGTTCCCCTAAACAGTTTCACATCATCAGTACACAAATATTTTTTTTGCATCTATGTAAAATCTTAGAACCAGCAAATGATAGAAAAATGAAATATTTAATTTTTTAAGAATGTAGTTGCATCTGTTTTCCTACCAATGACAAAACTTCACTTCTTTATGGCCAAAAAGTTAATACTATTGTGCATATAAACCACATTTTCCTTCATCCATTTTTTGTTGATGTATATTTAGCTTGGTTTCATAATTTAGTTATTATTAAAAGTGCTATTATGTGCAAGTATCTCTGTGACATGTTGGCTTAGACTGTTACAGTTGGGTTATATGATAGTTTGATCATATTTTTAGGTTTTGAGGAAACCTCATCACGTCTTATTCATTCTCAATGTGGAAATAAATGTAGAAATTTCATGCCTGCTTCTGTAATAGCTGGATTAGTTTACATTCTCACATTACAACAAATCTCCTTCTCAATTTCCTTCCCTTAAAGTAGGATAATTTCCCAGAGTCACCCTTCTAGAGCAAAGACCTAGTTCCACTCCACTCTGAAACTCTGTATGTCATATCTTGTCACAGACTGTATGTTAGCCCCTTTTCCTGTTGTAAACTTAAAGATAAATATTCCCTTAAAGTCCCCTTCTCTCCTCATCTACATCTTCCCTGTGTTCTGCCAGTCCCTCCATTGCAGTATCATAAAGGTTTACCTGTATAGCTAATCATTCCAACTTCTGCCTCCATGATGATAGACATATCTCTTGTGAGATCTAGCATCTATTCTCTGCCTACCAGTCTGTTTCCTTCCTACTTCCCAGAGAATTCCTTGATGGCAGAATTTAAGTTGAATTATTCATCTGTATAATCATCGGAACAAAACAACGGTATGGTACAGAGTTTAGACAGATTACCTATTGGTGAAACAAAGGAATGAACAGGCAGATGCTGAATGAATTAGAAAAGTCTCTCTTTGCAGTGCTGGAGTGTTAAGTGAATTGTCTTCCCATAGGGCATCTGTGCCGGACTAATTTGGCAGGTTTCACAGTTCAAGTATTCTAATAAAATGTCTTAGAAAAAAAAAGTTAAAGAACTTGCCTAAGGTGGCCAGATATTAAGAGCAAAAAAGAAGAAAAAAGGAAAAAGAAAAACACCACAGAAACTTAAGTCATGCCTCCTTGTTCTGCTTGATACACTGCACTAGCCTCTGGTAAGTGAAAAGTGAGAATAAATATCTAAGAATACAATTTTGATAGCAGAGAAACTTTTCTTCAAAATCGTTGTGAACTTCTTTTGTTAATACTGTACCAAAACATGAAAGATTCAGCACTCACTGGGGAATTGCCGTGGATGCAGGAAGTTTAGAAGAGCAGAGGAAAGAAATGAATGCCAAGAGTTTTACACAGTATGTCTTCCACAAAAAAAAAAAAAAAAAAAAAAAAAAAAAAAAAATGTTGGGAAAAGCAAGGAACTAGTAAAGATAACTATAGTTAATATGCAGACATCACATTAATCATTCAACCTGTGGATCAACGAGAACTAAAGACATTTTTCCCTGGTAGCATTAATATTCTTTCATCTCAAAGGGACACACAGTCTTCTTAGATAATTATTCACTGAGGTGGACTCAATGTAAATAGGAAAGGTATTGTGGTTAAATAATGGTCAGCCTCTTGCTGCTTTGTATGATGGTGATAAATACGTTAACATGGAAAGGGGAATAGGGGCATCTTTAAAGTGGGCTCAGCAACTTAGTTTCAAAGTTCACTGATTGCTATGATAAACATTTCAATATGATACATCCATGTGCATTAACAAGCCATTCTTTCATGGAAGTCCACGTTCAACACAAGGAAGGTCTGTAGGACCACAAAGGAGTCCATTTGCACTTAAGCAGTCTATGTTTCTTTCCTTCCCGATAACTTGCTACAAACTACAATTACTATAGTCCTCCTGCAGTCATTTCAGAACTGGATCAAAACCTCCTTTCTCATTCCTGATTTATTTGGCTTGCACCAAAGGCATTTGTTATGAGCTGGGAGATCAATCCTCCTGTCCACATGACTCTCCATCTGAGGTGGATCAGGTGACTCCACATCTGCCATTGTTTTCACTTGGACTATGAAACTATGACATTCTTCTGTCTGGTCTGAGAATGTGTACTGTAGTGTTTGGGGCCTTGGGGGAAAAGGACGGCAAAAATGTTGATTTCCTCTGCAGGCCCGGCATTTTGCAGACCTTTATCAGGCCTTCCCTTGTTAATTTTACCCTTATGCAAAGGAGGACAGTGGTTTCTCCCACGTATGCAATGAACAGTAAAGTATTTACAATTGGCTTCATTCTATATGTTTGTATGAACACAGGGGCAGATATCATAAAGGAATATTTAAAATCTCACTTTTCCTATCTTGGGGGTGTGTGTGGATTTCATGTAAGGCATAAATAAAGCTGATAACAAGGGTACGAGTGTTTTATGCATGAGATTAATTAAATGACACAAAACTGAACCACATGCTTGTTGGGAATTTTTTTTTTTTTT
>JADRCC010201218.1:5000-11649 GCA_019843855.1 Hylomyscus alleni
CTCTACATCTCCCTAACCTTTGAGCTTTCCAAGAAGTTCAGGGAAAACTCCTTGACTGGTTTAGATATGGGGAAATCTACTGTAGAGTTCTTTACACAAAATAACAACTACTCAGAGACTGCGCATTATGCATTGAATGTCACTGCCTCTAACAAATGCCTGAGTCACATGCTCCACCATGATTCGGGTCAGAAGGAATGAGACAATAAAGTCCTTTTGATTTTGAGCACAGCCTAGTGTGTGTCTTCAAGGAAGTGCCAGTGACTTTGCTTAATTGAATTTTATACTCTCTTAGAATATCTAATGTTTCCTTTTTACATTGTTTACCAGGATTCTGTGGTGATTTTTCTGACTTATGGTACTTTATGCACTTCATCTCATCTGGAAAGTCAACAACCACATTCTTGCCCCTATCCTTCAGGTGCTAATCCATCTGTGGAGTTCACCTACTGTTGTATAACGAAGAGAACATAAAAAGCAAAGGGCAATTGCTACCCATACCATCTTTCATTCTCTCTATGGTAGCCTCCATGGAGGCAAATCCTTGTATAACTCCCTCCCCTTCTGTTTCTGAGTCTCTTCCAGCAATAAAATTGAGGGAAGTTGGTGGGGCATCACTCTATGATCCCATTATATTTCATGAGACTTTTCACACTGAAGAAGGGGGACTCTGACAGTGACCCTGAAGAACTAGGCTACCATAGGGTGTGCATGCCTATGAAACAGACAGGTGACAAGGAATGTTAGCAGCCTCTAGGGGCTGAGTCCACTCCTAACTACCATCAGCCAGCAACAAAATGGGGGCTGTCAGGGCTGTAACTACAGAGAGCTGTGTTCTACCACCCCCTCCTCGCAAGAACTCAGAGAACACAGGTCCCAGAAAGGAATACAACCAACTAGTAACCAACTTGATTTCAGCCTGGGAGACCCTTAGCAGAGGTCCCCAAAGGGAACACATCACAATAACCACCTTCATTACAGCCTGTGAGGCTCTGAGGCTCTGAGCAGAACACTCATTGAAGCAGTGCCTGGATTTCTACTCTGTGAAAACATAGGTAATGAACAGAAGTTACTCTAAGATATTAAGTTTGTGGTAAATTATTATACAGTAAAACAGGCCGGTTATATCCTAGCAATCTATTCCTTAACCTTCCATGTTCCTCTCCACCCTCAGAGTTCTACAAACTAACTCCTGACTTAAATCACCAGGGCCTAAGAAACGGATGTAGTATTTATGGAGTAACCATGATTTATCTCCTTTAATCCCATGAGGTGGGTGCTACTGAGTATTCTCATGCTTACTTTCCTTATCTGAAAACTCATTATAGGCTGAATTACATCATCATATAAATATATTCATAGGTTTAAGCCCTAAATCTACACTGACTGAATCTAGAGGTAGGATCAAAGAAGAGATAACAAAGCATGAATGAATCCACAGAGGCCTAATAAGATCGATGGCCTTCTAAGAAAGGGGAGTCGGGGGTGAGGAGACACCAGCGAGGCCAGGTGAGGAAAGAGAAGATGTCATCTGAAGCCAGAGAGGGGTCCACAAAAGAAAGAGTTTGTTAGCCTCTTGGGAGGCAGAGGCAGGCGGATTTCTGAGTTCGAGGCCAGCCTGGTATGTGTTAGGGAGAGGGAGAGGGAGAGGGAGAGGGAGAGGGAGAGGGAGAGGGAGAGAGAGAGGGAGAGAGAGAGAGAAAGGGAGGGAGGGAGAGGGAGAGAGAGAGGGAGAGGGAGAGAGAGAGAGGGAGAGGGAGAGAGAGAGGGAGAGAGAGGGAGAGAGAGAGATTATTAAGTTGCCTTACACACGGTGATCTGGGTAGTCTAACAATGGCTTACTTCATACTGCTGAAGGTGAGACATGATAGCTTCTCTGTTCACAATGCTGTATGACTCAGTAGTTCCAATCCAGTGCCAAAAGCCTGGAAAGTTCCTAGAGAGCTGCTAGTGTCCAGTCCCTGTTGGACAGCTGAAGATGCTAGATTCCCATGCCATCAAAAAATGGTGGCAGTGGCAGCAACAACAGAGTAGATGCACTCAGCTGCAAGGAAGCTGGGAGATAACAGGAGCTTGGACTCTCTTTACACCTGGGCCACGGTTACCAAAGAGTGTTGTTCACTCTTCCTTCCTCAGTTATTCCTTCCAGGATGTGCCCTCAAAGAATCTACCCAAGTTATACATCTTAGTTGATCCCAAATCAAACTAAGTTGACAACCAGGAGTAACTAACCATCACATAGCCTAAGCAAAGGAATGTGTTGGAGTTAATATTTAAACCATGATTACTTATTAAGATAAACATGAGTAGAAACCGTGCCACTAGCCACTACTGCTTACTTCTTCCTTTCCTTTTTTTTTTTTTTTTTAGGAACAACCTTTTATTGGGGGAGGGTTGGATCATCAATCTTTCTTGGCCGCCGCCTTCCTCATGACAGCACGTTGCTCAACTCCTCCCGCTTTCTCTTGGCTTGGACGTGTGTGCCCACCCTCTTCTTGATGAACTTGAGTGCCCACTTGTCACTTGTCCTTGGACACTTTGAGCAACTCCATGGCGCGCTGCTCGTAGGGCACAAAGCGCACACTTCCCGGATCATGTCCCGCACGAACTTGGTGTGCTTTGTGAGATGCCAGATGCCCGCGGCGCTGGCTGTGTCTCGGCTTGCTGATGTTCTTCGTCACCTTGTGGCCCTTGTTGAGGCCCACGGCCATTGGGTAGCGCACAGCCATGGCTATAGCTCTCCGATGGCGGCCGGACAGGAAGCTACTTCTTCCTTTTCAATCTTTAATACAATAAGTATTAAACATGACAGGCTATGACACTGAGCTGAGTCTTGCTTCTCTATAGCTCTCTCCTCATTATGGCTGTCCATTCTCATTATCAAACAATGTTCTTAAGATGAGGATTTGGAAGAATGTTCTAGACTAACTAGTAGGTCCAGCTTAATTTGCACCCTGACAAGATGACCATGCCATCCCCTGGAATTTTCCAAGAAGACTAAATTTTTTGCTCTTGCATGACTGTGTGACATTCTGAAATTAATGTCTTAAGCCCATCCCCTCTGTGACTCATTTTCCTTATCTATATTGAGGAGATGATGTCTACCTCAGAATGTCACACTGATGAAAAATAATCTAAGCAAAGTTTAATAATGTCACCAGAACACCATGCACACCTCATAAATGTTAGGGGTTTTGTTATGGCTAATCAAAAAAATGTCTTATCTCTGAGCAGCTCAGCAGAATTCATCATTGCCTGAAAGAGTCAGCAACATCCTTTCACATCTGATGAATATTCCAAACAGTTTATAAAGTTTATAGCCTCATGTCACAAAAGCATTCACCAATTACCATTCTCTATCCATACAACTAACTAGGCTACTAGGCCCCACCATCACCCACTGAGGCCACCCACAAACTCCCCAAGCCCATCCCCAGGCCTTTTCAGGACAACATTCACAGCTCTTGCACTTCAGAATCTCCCTCAAGTGTGGCATTACCTGTGTTCGTGTTCTGTCTGGATTACTTTGTCTGGGATATTTTGATAATAGACAGGGTTGTAAGACAGAATTGTTGATGTGCCCCTGAGCAATGAGAAGGCTCACCTACCATCATGCAATAAAGATAAAGTCTTCCCCTGATCAAAGGGCAGGTGTGCATGCAGTCCATTATTAATGGTTCAGGTTCCCCCTGAAGCAAGGGTCCTCAGGGTAATTAAGATAACTAATCAAACATATGCCAATAATTAACTATTGTTGTAGGCAGCTTATAACTGATGACAAAAAATAACCTCAGGCTTTTATAGTTTCCATAGCTACTGGCCACAGCTCTTCCAGGGTAATATTCTATTCATTTAATGAATAAAGAAACTCTTTGCTCAGATAACAAAAATCATGTGTCAGGGCACTGGAGAATTGGCTCAGTGGCTAAGAGAGATGGTTGCTCATGCAGAGGACCTGAATTCAGTTCCCAGCATTCACATGGTGGCTCACAACCATCAGTCATTCCAATGATCTCACTAGGCACACATGTTACACATAATACATGCCAGCAAAACATTCATATACTTAAACTGAAAGACAGATAGACAGATAAATAATAGATTAATAGATAAATAGATAATAAAGTGTCAATAGGAAACTTTCAATCACACATACAAGAGAGAGAGAGAGAGAGAGAGAGAGAGAGAGAGAGAGAGAGAGAGAGAGAGAGAGAGGAGTTCATGTTAAGGGGCTCCAGATGCAGACCATTAGAGCTTCTATTCTAGCTTTCTGTACCCCCTCACTCTATCTTACCCCTAGCAGATAAAGGATGGCTACAGGAATTCAAAGCATTATATACAACTGGCTTTATGCTCAGGAAGAAAGAGGATTTTTTTATCAGAAGAAAACCCTCTTTAGTGCCTTAGAACACACTGTTCTTAACACCTCACAGCCCCAGCCCGGTGTACCACCTCCTCCCTACCTCCATTTTTAAACTGATTGCTGGGATATGACATAGCTGCTTTGGTCTGAGGCTTGCAGCTTTACAGTTGATCAACAAGTTTCCAGGGAAGAGAAAATAGAAGCAAAACTTGAAGACTGACTTTAAAATGCACATGTCTATCTAGGAACCAGTAGCACTCTTTACTGCTGCTGTTATTCTCCAATGTTCTTCCTCCATTCATCCAACCAGTCATCTATCCATCCATCCAGGAAGAAGGCACTCAATGTCAAGGGCATTCCAGGACTGGTTCTCATTACTGATGTACACACATGAACAAAATAGAGTCTCTAGTCCCAGGTAGAATACATTCTCATGCCTCTTATGAATTATTGTTTAATGTAGCAGTCTGGTCTCTAGAGCAATGTTTCTCAACCTGTGGGTTGTGACCCTTTCCAGGTTGCATATCAGATATTTTGTATATCAGATATTTACATTAAGATTCATAACACTGACACAATTAAAATTATGAAGTCACAACGAAGTAATTTTATGGTTGGAGGTCATCCCAATGTGAGAAACTGTAATAATGGGTTGCAGCATTAGGAAGATTGAGGACCACTGTTGTAGAGCAAAAGAACCAACATGAGAGATGCAGATGATGGAGATGGAGAGATAGTGGTAGAAAGAAGGGAGAGTGGAAGGAAGGGAGGGTGAAAAGAAGGAAAGAAGGAGAAACAGTAAATTCTTTTTAAGAATTGACTCAAGTAGAAACCAAGACCATAGCCAATAGTAATCATTCTGAATTAAAATTCTTTCTATATAGGAAACCTCAAGATCCCTCAAGACTCACATGTAATTTTATATGTCACTCACTAAGGATAATCTCATTTATTTGAAACCAATTGATTGTAGATATTATCTACATCTACAAAATACCTTCAAAGCAAGCCCTGGTTAAGTGTTTAGTCAAACCGCCAGGTACAGAATATAGCCAACTTGATGCACTAAGCTGCCTGCCACATACGCCTTGCTTGTCCCCTTAGTCTCTTAGCAAGCTTATGGAGCTGGGAATGATGCTACCACAGACACATCACCCTGAAATCCCCACAGAACTTCACATAATGCCTTGTGCTAGCAGATGTCCAAGAACCATGCACTACTGTATCCCTTAAGCTCAACTTTACGATATGCTGTGTCTGCATGTCTCAGAATGAGAAGGAAAGCTCAATTCAGAAGGGATCAGCCAAGAGTTGAAGAGAGATCATGAATCATAAAATACAGGAGCCAAAGTTCCACAGTCACTTGGCCAGTTCTGAAGACTGTCCTTCCTTCAAGCCACACACGCCATCTTGAGTCTGGAGGAGATTCTAAACCATCACACCCATGTCAAGGAATGACATTCCTAAAAAAGAAAAGAGAGAGAGAGAGAGAGAGAGAGAGAGAGAGAGAGAGAGAGAGAGAGAGAGAGCGAGAGAGAGAGAGAGAGAGAGAGAGAGAGAGAGAGAGAGAGAGAGAGAGAGAGAGAGAGAAGGAAAAAGGTACTAGTCTACTCTGGACCCTTTTTAAGAAATGAACTTAAGCCTATAGCTCTAGAGGCTTCATATTTTCTATCTGACTTGTATCCTGGGCTTTTGATCTGCTTCTTTCCATAAAGCAGATGTTCCAGAGAGATTTCACAGGAAGCCATGGGCCAGAGCCAGACCTCCAATCTACATGTGTCTCCACCGGCCACCCATGCAGTTCGGATCAGATGTGACTCCCGTGACTCAGAATCTGGCCTTCCCAAGCATTCCATATACCTGATATCTTCCAGGCCACACCCACACCCCAAGGGCAATGCATTTGTAAGCACGCTCTCCTGGTATACAGATGCTGGATCC
This sequence comes from Hylomyscus alleni, assembly GCA_019843855.1. NCBI lineage: Eukaryota > Metazoa > Chordata > Mammalia > Rodentia > Muridae > Hylomyscus > Hylomyscus alleni. The sequence continues at coordinate 11,305 of JADRCC010201218.1, forward strand.
ATGAAGAATGTTCTATAAATGGTTCTCCAGGTGTGGGCAAACTAGCTGCACTCTCAGGCACATTTTTCTGCATCTAATAAAAATAAATAAAAATTAAACAATTAATTGAGACTTATGCAAAGCCAGGCATGGAACAGTCTTGAAACCCCTTAGAACTGCTTACAAAATACATATCACTACATCTAAGCCACCAAAGAGATGCTGAGGACAGCTCTAAGCGGGAGCATGGGTTGGAGGTCTCAGAGAAGGTAAAGCTAATTAAACACAGACTTGTGAGAAAACAACCAGTTCCACACTTACCAGTTGAAAGCAGTTACCACCTGAAATTGAAATGCCCCCCCCCCC
>JADRCC010201230.1:0-12427 GCA_019843855.1 Hylomyscus alleni
TCCACATGCCCAAGCTCCAGGCCTTCTCCCCGAGTTCCACATCCCACCTCACTTTAGACCACCTCCAAATTCTGACAACCAGTCTGTGGAGTCTCAGATTTCAACACAACTGACCGTACTTAAGAGATAGGAAGCCAAGCCAACAGTCCCTCCCAGACCCAGACCTTCCCCAATATTCATTCAGGCACACAGAATCTGAATGCCAACCCATCCCTCCATGCACAAGACTTTAGAACTTGAGTCCCGACACCCTGACTTCACAGGAGCGTCCCAACATTTTATCTCATGCAAACAACAGAATTGAAGGTGACTCTCTGGTGCCTAGGGCATCAGACACCTCCAGTCTCAGTCCACCCCAACCCCTCCCACACCCAGTCCCCCTCACCTTAAGAGGCTTCAGGGGCTCCAACCGGGTACCTCCCATTTCCTCAGCCTTCCTGCCTCTGCCTCTGCCCCGGCCCCGAGGTTTCTTGGCCCCATCAGTGGTTATGGAGGCTGAGGCTGGCCCTGCCATGGTAGGGCCCTCCAGTGGACGAATCCTGGGCCTCCCCCTGGGTCGGGGAGGGCCATCGCGCTTGGCCTTGGTGGGCTTGCGGCCACGGCGACGAGGGCCATCAGGACCAGGGTTGGGTGGGCAAAAGTCTATATCTCCCAGCGGTGAGAGGGCTGGTCGGGAGCGACAACTAGACACCAGATCAGGTAGGCGCCTTGGGTTTAGGCGGATATCTGCGGGCACATCGGCTTTGTCCTCATCAGCCTCGAACTCGTACTCCTGTGCGTACAGCTTCTTGGGCGTCTGGAAGGGGGGGTCTCGGCGCCGTAGCAGATGGAATGAGGACGTCTTCAGCAGCTTCTTTGGCTTCGTTGAACAGAAGATGGGGGAGGTGAGGCCACCCTTGGGCTCAGAGACAGGTGGTGGTGGTGGTGGAGGAGGTGGCGGCGGAGCTGACTGGTGTGGCCCACTCTGGATCAGGCCCAGTGGCTCTGCATTGACTGTGGAGGGAAGCTCAGGAGGTTTGTTGGGATCCAGACCCAGGCCTGGAGTCTCTGGTCCAGTTCCAGATGCCCGGCCTCCACAGTAGGGTCCATAGGGATCGTAAGCAGTGGGACCAGGGGGTGGACCAGCACCAGTCTTGGGGTCTCCATCATCTTCGGTCTGTCCAGCCTTGCCATAGTCATCGGCTGCCCCTCCACCAAACATCTCCTCCATGGTGGGAAAAAAGCTCCGCTCCTCATCCTGAAGCAATGAGTCGGGGAAGCAGATAGATGTGAGGGGTACAAACCGTGGTGCCTTGGTCCCTTGAGGGCTGGGACTTCTGTAGGCGCCTGCAGGATCCTTGCCCTCTGAGTTAGGTGGTCCCACACCGGTGTCCCCAGGCCCTGGTGGCAATGGCTCCAGAGCCCCGAGCAGTTCTTGCATGGCTCCAGGAGGTTCCAGGCTCTCCTCAGGTCGTAATCGAGGGCTCGGGGCTGTGGGCTCCAGGCTATGGCCACGAAGGTGGGCTTCAAGCTGCAGAGGCATAGGTGGTGGGGGCGGGGGTGGGGGCTGGGGAGCCCCATCCCGGGTAGCTGGCTCAAGGAGGTGGACGCCGACTTTGGGGGCGCTGGGTGAGGGGCTAGGGGCATGGCTGAGCACAGAAGGGAGAAGCTGGGGAGGAGGTGGAGGCAGCACCATTGGAAGGTCAGGACCTCCAGCCTCTAAGAGAAGGCCATGGGGCGCTGACTGAGTTCCCTGGGCCGTGGGTGGTGGGGGAGGTGGGCTCTTCTGCAAGAAGGCTCCCAGCTCCTTGGCACCTGCTCCATAGTGAACAACTGAGGTGGCTAGTCCTTCAGGAGTTTCGCCACCCCGTTCTGGCCCCTTCTTCTTGTCCTTCATCCTCCCCAGGCCCAGCTCCAGTGCGGCTGTGGCACCTTCATCCAGGCTGGCACTAGTCCGGATGACACTTTGCAGGTGGTACCTCTGGGGATCTTCCTTGGCTAATTCGTACGGTGTGCCTGGCGCTCCTCCAGCTCCACCACTGCCCCCAAGTCCCTTAGAGGCATCAGCAGGCCCATCCTCACCCACCAAGCCATCTGCCCCTGAGGTCCGAGGTGGGCTAGGTGCCTGAAGCAGGTGCTGAATGAGAAATTCTTCATCTTCTGTGCGCTCAGTGGCAGCACTGCCAGGGCCAGCAAGCAGCTCTGAACCATCACCTTTTCCCTTGTAGCCACCTGCTCCAGCTGCATAGCTGCTAGCTCCGGGGGGTGCCAGGAATGGAGCAGAAGCTAAGACTGAACTTAAGTATTTGCCAGGGGCTCCTGGAGAGCCAACACCAGGAGGGCGGCCAGTAGCAGGTGGTGACTGGAGGGGTCGGATAATATGAGATGGGCTAGCCTCCCCACCACCTCCCAGAGAACTGGGTCCCCAGCCACCTCCATGGCCTGAGAGAGCAGGGGAGTGACCAGTACTGTAGCTGAGGGAAGGGCTGGCTGTGGGCAGCCCCTGTGAATGGGCAGCTGGCCCTGGGTAAGGCTCACTCTGTACCCCGTAGAGCTGACCCTGAAGCTGATCTGGGGAGTAACTCTGACAGGTAGCCAGGCCAGGAGGCGGGGGACCACTAGGGGGCTGCGGAGGACCCCCAGAATAGCTAGGGCCTTTGCTCAAGTCCTGTGCTTGACCCCCTCCAAATCCTTGCCCATAGGCCTGGGGTCCCAGAAGCCCTTGGGGCTGGCCAGGGGAATAAGCCTGGCTCCCAGCCCCGCCAGCCCCGGAGGCTTTTCCAGCAGCATAAGCAGCCGCTGGTCCACCCAGGCTCTGACACTTGGGTGTGGCGGTGGATCGAGGTGGTGGGGGCCTAGTGGCACCCCCTGTAGCTGGTCCATAACCTCCCTTACTTGTCTTGTAACCAGGGGACTGGATGATAGGGCGGTACCCACCCCCGCCCCCAGCTGCACCTCCCCCAGCAGTCTCCGGGCCTGTAGCCCGGCCAGCTGCTCCAGCTGTGGCTCCACTAGGCCCACTCTTGCTAGGTTCTCCAGCACCTGGAGAAGGCTCTCCACCTCCCAGAGGGCTGCACGCCAAGCTGGCCCGGTGGCCCATTGAGGGATAGCTGCCTCCGCAGCTCAGATAGTGCTGTAGGGAATGGGCTGGTGGTGGGGGTGGTGGGGGCTGGGCACTGGCAGGCCGCTGATAGTGTTTGATGACTGTGTCCTGTCGGGGCAAGGCCCGCTCCGGTGGTGGACCAGGAGCAGCACCCGAGAAGTTGTAGAGCTGAGGGGAAGATGGCTCGGCAGCCGTGGCAGCAGAAGATGAAGCCAGCAGATTGAACTGAGTCGGGAGGTGGCGGGGAGGTGGAGGTGGATCTGGGGGGCCAGGACGGTAAGGGGGAGTCTGAGCAGGACCAAGGCCGGCAGGCCCCAAGACACCACCCCCTGCCAGGCGCTCAAAACCCAATGAAGAGGGCACTGTAGGTGCCTGGGAGGGCTTCAGGTGGAGCACATCATGGGGGGACAAGAGCCCATTAGCAGGAGGACTGAAGGGTGGATCCTGGAGGCTGAGGGATGAGGGCACTGGGAAGGGGCGGCTGCCGAAGGAAGCCGGGTGCTGGTAGGCAGACAGGGCAGAGGAAGACGGGAAGGTGCTGGAACCTGGGAGGGCACCAGAGATGAAGAGTTCCGTGGGGCCCGGTGTGTGCATGGCTAAAGATGAAGGAGAAGACCATCGGTCAGAGTGGACCACGACACAGCCCTTCTCCAGCCCGCTGGGAATAGCACTTACCTGTCTGCCAGGAAGGACTTCGGAACTGGGAAAGGAGAGAGGAGGCGGAAGGGCCAGGCTGGGGGCCCCGGGACTCCAGGGCCGAGATGAGGTTCATGACGGAGGCGTCGGGCCCTGCTGAGCCCGCGTGGTGGAGGCCAGTGTCAAAAAGTCCAGAGAGGCCTGACAATGGATAAGTGAAGAAGTCAGCCAGGTAGGGGGTAGTGGCTCGGGTGAGTCAGCCAGTCGGGGAAAGCACTAAACAGGTACAGATCTGAAGAGGACAAGAGGGAGGGGCCAAAGACAAGCAAAGGGATGCAGTGCCTTTCAACTCAGCTTTCAGGAGGCTGAGGGAGGAGGACCAGAGACATTCTGAACAACTCCATGAGACCCTATCGCACTTATTAAAGTAAAGAAAAAAGGAATGGGGGAGGGAGGGAATGAGGCTATGGAAGGCTTCGCGTGGGATTTCCAGCACCACTGAAGTACCAACGAAAAGTCAAAAGAGGAGGGCTGGGGGAGGCAAGAGGCAGAAATCAGGGAAGGGGACAACAAGAAGAGAGGGGCAGGATGCACTGCTTTAAAAATCAAAGGTGTGGGCAGCAAGGTGTGGTGGATGAGGTTACTCTAAGCAAACACATTTGGGGAGGGCCAAATAATTGGAGCCAATAGGGAAGAAAAAGGAGCCAACCAGCTAAGAGAATCCCACAGGGAAAGAAAGGACTAGGGGTGGGCTGGAGGGAGAGGAAAAGCCTGGAAGAGAAGGTGGGATTTGGGGGCCCTGATGGGTAGCAGCCAATAGGAGGCAAGGGGGCGGAGCCATGAAGGGCCGGACGAATCCGGCGTGAAATAAAGCCTCAGAGGCAACCAATCAGAGGAGAAGTGGCAAAAAGAGGTCCAGGACCCAGAGCAAGGCCAATTAGCAGGGGCGGAACTTTCAGCAACCAATCAGGTATCTTAAAGGACAGACTCGGCCCCAGCCCTCCAGAATGGGAGCCCATACCTGCCGGGTGGTGGTTGGTGGCATAGCTTTGTAGTGGGTGGGGGGCCGCGTAGGCCTGGCGATGCAAGATGTCGGTTTCTGGGTGGGAAGTCCGGGAGCTGCCGTAGACCAAGCTGAGAGCGAGAGAAATGTCAGAATATCCTCTCAAGCTATCCTCTGAGAAGGGGGCTAGGAGGAACTTCCCAACTGACTGGAGGTGTTACTCCAAAGAACCCTGAGATAACACTAGGGAACCCAGTTATCCCTTGGGGGAGGGGAATGCCATTCTGGAGCATTTCAGAGTCCCACCGTTTGCAAACACGGGCATGCGAGGGCACACTGGGGACAGAGGAAGTCAGGGGACGAGAAAGGTGTGGTCCTCCCTTGGAGTCCTCCCCGGCCACAACAGAACCAAAAGTCCAACACTACAGGGACACACGGACAATCCAAGACCCACTGAAAACAACAAAGACCCTGAAATAGGAAAAGAATCCTGCCAGGCCAGGAGCAGGAGGTAGCTCGTGTCCCAAATGGCAAGGGGAGAAGGTGGGGAGGGGACAGGACCCAGGGAAAGTCCCAGGCACAAGTACTGACACGAATTCATTGCATCCTCTGGGGCTGAGGTTCAAGTGCACCGGCCTAAGCAAAGCCAGATGCGTGTACAAACAGGAGTTCAATTCACCCGTGAGGAAGCAAAGGTCTCAAGTGTGAAGTCCCCCTCTAAAAATTTGTACACGCTGGGGAAAGCCAAGTATTGAGGGGGAGGAGGGTGAAGGGCAGGTGAAGAGTGAGGACACACGACACAGATTAAACTGCAAGAGGCAGGTTCCCGGGTGAACACGCGGATAGCCACGCGTGCACAGGGCCCACGCTCACACACGCAAACACAAACAGGGAAAAGATACGACTCTATCACAGAAAGGGCCCAAATCCATGGCCTTGGACCAGAGGGCAAACAGCGCGCCATCAACCAGAATTCACAGCTTTGAAATAGGTGGGGAGCAAAAGGGGGCGTGTCCCTAATCTCAGGACCCCCCCAACACACAGAATCCTAGTTTAAGAAGGGGGCGGGGCCCCTTGCCCACTCTGCGCGGGGAATTTCTTAGAGGGGGGAGGGACCGAGTGGCCCGGCCTCCAGCAGCCCCGGAACAATAGGACCTGGGAGGGGGTGCGCGCCCCCCAGGTCTGCGAGCTGATTCTCCTTTCCTCCCACCTCTGCAGTTGCAGAGCCAGGGGCGCCCGGGGGGAGGGGTCAGCAAGCCGGGAATCGAAAGATGGGGGGCAAGTCCAGGCCTTGCTTCGCCAACCCTTCCCATCTTCCCAAGGCCTTCCCGGTTCGAATTTGTTTTTGCGCCTTGCCTGCCTTCTCTCTTTTGCAAGCCGGAGCTGGCTTTGGCGGAGTTTGCAATTTGCAAACTGGGGCGGCGGCGTTGTTACAAACCCAAAGAAGGCCGCTCCCTTGCATAAACCGGAGGGGGAGTTGGCGATGCACGCGTTGCCGAGCGGGCCCCAGGCCCAGGCCAGGCAGGAATCCCCCACCTCTTGGCCCATTTCTCTAGGTCCCCCTCAGCTCCTTACCTAGCTTTCGCTGACCTCTCGTAACTCCATCCCGCCCCGGCGCCGAGCGGGTCCCCGAAGCCGGCGCTGGGGTAGTTCCTGTCCATGAATTGGCCGCGGTGGAAATTGGGGGGAGGGGGAGGGAGGGGGAAAGGAGGGGGAGCGCGCGCGCTTTCCTCCGCCGCCCCTCCCTCCCTTCTTTTTTTTCTTCCCTTCCTTTTTTTTTTTTCTTTGCGGCCACCGAAGGCCCGGGAAGGCCCCGGGCGGGGGAGGGAGGGGGCAGGGACGGAGGGGCGGGCAAAGGAGGGGTGCAGCCGCTGAGCCGAGGAGGGGGGGTTCCCCCTGGAGGAGGGAAAGGGGGGAGGAGGGACCCCGCTGTCTCCGCCTTTGCCCCGGCGCTTGCAAGAGAGAAGGGGGACGCGCGCTCCGGAGGGGGCGTCCCGGACGGCCCCGGAGTGGGTGCGGGCGCTGGGTGCTCGCTCTTTCGCCTCCGCCGCCGCCGCCTCCTCCTCCTCTGCGCTCACGGTGCAGCCATCTTTGCACAAGGCGGCAGGGGGAGGGGGGAGGGGAAGGGGGGCGGGCGGCGGGGTGTCTGGCTGCGCTCCGCTTCCTCCCACAATCCCGTGCAAATGCAAAAAAAAAAAAAAAAAAAAAAAAGGAGAGAGGGAGAGAGAGAGAGAGAGAGAGAGAGAGCGAGCGAGTGAGCGAGCACTAGCGGAGCCTGGGAGGCGGGGGGAGGGAGGAGAGAGCAAGTGAGCGCGAGCGCACCAGTGGAGCCTGGGGGTGTAGGGTACAGAGCCTGTACAGAGATATTCAATTCCACCGCGCGCAAATGCGCCCAGTAAGGGGGCTCAGTTTTTGCATTTTTATTTTTTTCTCATTGTTTCAATTTTGATTTCTTCCACCTCCCTTCCTTTCCCAAAGGGCTTTTAAGTAGAGGGCAGCTCAGATCAACTCCATTTACCCGGGTGCAACACAAGCGTGACACCCCGTTTACAGCACATTGCAAATGCGCCCCCCACCTTTATGCTGGATTACGAACCGCCCATTTGCCCGAGTGGTTAAATACACGAAGTCGGGCGTGTGCAAGGGCCTAGTTCCCTGCGTGTACGCGCCCCGCCGCACCAGTGGAGTGACAGCCGAGTCACGTCTGGTCCGAGTTTCCTAAAAGGTCTGCCCATCCTGAGGCAGGGCCACTGCTCAGGAGAAGTGGGGGGCGTCACGCGAGGGCCAGAGGCACCGACTCGGCAACAGGACGGTCAGGGATGTGCGTATATGCGTGCCTGGCGGAAACACGTGTGTCGTGGTAGACCTCGGGTCCGACGACCCTGATTCCCCCGACTCCCCCACGGACACATTGAAGCCGAGTCGTCGAAGAAGCCGGCGACTTCCGGAATCCGCTATGAATCTGGGCACAGTTCAGGGAGCCCGCGCTCCAAGCAGGTCTTCAGTGAGGCCTTCTGAGGCTAACGGGGATGGGGGTTGGGAGTATACAGTGCAGAGTCAAACATCTCAGCCGCCCCCTCCACCGAGCCCACACCGACCCGCCCTTGGTGCCTCAGCCAATCCTCAATCCTGTAGGCACAAGCCCCACCTTCCTGAAAAGCTGCACTCTAGAAAGGCTGATCCACGCCCCTATAGACAATTGCGTAGGGTCCGCCCTGCCCTGCAAACCCCGCCCCATGTAGGTTTTCCAAAGCACAAGCCCTGCCCTTGGGGACACGCCCCTCCCACGCGTTGCCTCTCCTTCCCCCTCCCTCTGGCACCACCCAGGCAGAAGACCCGCCTCATACCTGGAGTAAGGGGGCGGAGGTGCGTCATGCACCCCAGAGGCTGCTAAAGCCTGCTCATAGGTGGGAAGGCCTGGGGGCAAGGGTGGAGATTGAGGCGTCAGAGGACTCAAGGGGATGATGAGCCCGGTTCTGGGGACAGAAAAAGTGTGGTTAGTATTAAAACCTACATAGTAATTGGAGACAAGGGGGTCAGCGGTTAAGACACTTGCTGAATTTGCTGAGGACCCACGGTCCAATTCCTGCACCCACATGGCTGATCTATAACTCCAGGCCTGGAGGAGCCGACATCCCCCTTCTGACCTTTGACAACCCTAGACACTTTAAAAGAAATGAATAAAAAGAAACCTACAGAAAAAACTACAGAGGTGGAAGGGAGATGGCCCAGAAAAGTGCCCCAAAGGACACGCTGATGGATATGAACAGGTAGACATAGAAATGAACCTGAATGTACACGCTCATCCACAGAAACACAGGTGCACCAGAATAATAGAGAAACTCAGGTGGGCAGACAACAGGAACAGACAAGACAAAGCTCAGGAGGTCCACACAGACACGAACACAACACAGGAACATTTAGTCCCCAAATCTCCCAAATCCAGTCTTTGTGGCAAGGTTTCCCAGGCTGGCTTCAAAACTTCCAACAAGCCTGGCGGTGGTGGCACATGCCTTTAATCTCAGCATTTGGGAGGCAGAGGCAGGCAGATTTCTGAGTTCGAGGCCAGCCTGGTCTACAGAGTGAGTTCCAGGACAGCCAGGGCTACACAGAGAAACCCTGTCTCAAAAAAACAAAAAAAACAAAAACAAAAAACAAGACAAAACTTCCAACAATTCTTCTACCCAACCTCCCAAGCATTGGGCTTGCATGTGTGAGCTGCCATGCCCAGCTTACAAACCCATTCTCTTTACATCTTATTTTGATATTTAAATTGCAGTTATATATTCTGTGTGTGCACATATACCCACACAAATGATAATCAGTGTCTCCTTTCACTATGTGGGTCCCTAGGTGGTTATCAAGTTGGGGAGCAAACCCTTTACCCACTAAGCCATCTTGATGGGCCTTCCCCTACCCACGACCCAGGACATCCTATATCCAGTCCCTTCATGGGTGGCCTTTACATGGGCATTCCACAAACGATCCACACCCTCACCTTTCTTTCTACATTTTATTTTGAGAAGGCTCCTCCCTAAGTTACTCAGGCTAGCCTTGACTTCTCATTATAGTGAAGAGATCTTGAACATTTTACATCCTCCTGCCTCTGCTTCCCAGGTGCTGGGGGCTACCACCATGAGGCACCCTATGAGACTCTGCTGGCCTGAAATACAGAGACTACTCCCAGCTCATATAAACACTTGCTGTGATTTGTACCCATGGGACAGACCACGCCATAGACATCTATGAATCACAGCCTACACAGCCCCATCAGTTGCCTTTTTGTTTGTTTGTTTGTTTGTTTTTCAAAACAGGATTTTTCTGTGTATCCTTGGATGCCTTGGAACTTGCTCTGTAGACCAGGCTGGTCTCCAACTCAAAGAAAGATCCACCTGCCTCTGCCTCCTGAGTGTTGGGATCAAAGGCATGTGCCACCACACCTGCCTGCCAGCTGCAGGTTATTTTGTTTTTCTTTTTTCTTTTTGGTTTTTAGAGACAGGGTTTCACTGTGTAGCCCTGGCTGTCCTGGAACTCACTCTGTAGACCAGGCTGGCCTCGAACTCAGAAATCTGCCTGCCTCTGCCTCCCAAGTGCTGGGATCAAAGGCTTGCGCCACCACCGCCCAACGCCAGTTGCAGTTTTATCTACAGTGATAACTTCACTGAAACCTGGCACTCTAATGACTGACAGGGTATCAACTGCAAAAAGAACCAGTGTGCGCTGAGCCGACCAACAGGAATAGCAACCTTACTCTCCATAGGCTGTGGCTCCAGGCGCTTCATCACTGGTCTCCTGTCCCAAGCTTTAGTCCTTCCCCTCAGACTGTCTCCCTCCCACTTTCCTCCCCTTCCTCTCCCGTATCCCCCTCGTCCTGGAAGACCCCCTTACTCTTGCAGACAGGACTCTTGGCGTCTGAGGCGGCGCCTTCGATAATGCAGATACCAAAAGGCTCCCAAGCCAGCCAACACGATGAGGAGGATCCCAGAGGTCAGTCCCACTGCCAGGCCAGCAACATCCACCCGTCCACGCCCTGTGGGTAGAGGGTACCATTGATTCAGTGATACCACCTCCTCCAACATCTCGATCCCTTTCCCTAAAGGCATGGACTGAGAAGCAAGGCAGCTCTGAGACACCTTCTGGCTCTGGTGGCTTCAGGCAATGAACACGTCTGCTTTCTCAGACTGTTTCCTAGGCTGCAGAATGGGATCATGACCCCCCCTACCAGGAGCTCATGGAAACCCATTTTGATCTGAGGAGAGGTTGATGAGCTAGACCTGCCATCTCAGCTACTTTCAAAGCTAAGGCTGGAGAAGTCCATGTTGGGGAGTCTGTCTGACAGTGAACTCAAGGTCAGCCTAGGCAAATTACCTTATCACAAAACAGGAAATGAAGAGAATCTGAAATGATGTCGCTCAGTGGTAGAGCAGTTGGACAGAATAAGTAAGGCCCTAGGTTGGTCCATCCCCAACGCTGGGCAGAGAAGGAAGAGACAAACATGCATCTTCTACTTATAAATTGAACTCTGGGGGCTGAAGAGATGGCTCAGCGGTTGAGAACACTGACTGCTCTTCCAAAGAGTCCTGAGTTCAAATCCCAGCAGCCACATGGTGGCTCACAACCATTTGTTATGGGATTGGATACCCTCTTCTGGTGTGTCTGAAGGTTGGACAGTGTACTCGTATACATGAAATAAATTAATTTAAAAAAAAGGATAGAAAGACTTCACTTAACAATGGATAAATTGGGGGACACCCTGAAATACTGAGGTATCGAACTTACTTGAAGCCATGCCTAAGATACAGACACTTTCAACAAGGAGAGGAAGCCAACAAAACATCAACTTCCTATCCGAAATCGAAATCTGTTTTTGTTCACCTTGGCTCTTTTTATTTTTAAATAATTTTATATATTTTTTGTCATGCTGGAGATTGAACATCTAGAGTTTTTGTTGTTGCTTTTGGTTTTTTGAGACAGGGTTTCTCTATGGAGCTCAGGATGTCCTCTGGAACTGACCATGTAGACCAGGCTGGCCTTGAACTCCAAGTGCCTCTGAGTGATGGAATTAAAGGCATGGGCCATCATGGCCCAGGCAGAATTTTTTTTTAACTACCTTTATTTTTATTTTATGTGTATGGGCAATTTGCTTGTATATGTGTCTCTGCACCATGTGCATGACTGTTATCCACAATGGCTAGAAAAGAGAGGTGGCTGTAACTCTCCTGGAACCGAAGACTTAGAGATGAGATTAAACATGTATGTCACCACTGGCCCAGGGAACAACAAGCTTTAAAAAGAGATTTATATTATTTTATGTATATGTGCACAACATTCATGCCTGGTGCAATAAGAGGTCAGAAGAAGATGTTGGATCCCCTGGAACTGGAGTTGATTATTGTTACCACTATGGTGGTGCTGGTGCTGGGACCTGAACCCACGTCTTCAACAGACAAGAGCAGAAAGTGCTCTTAACCCTCAAGTCATCTCTCCAGCCTCCTATTGATTTCCTAAAACATCTGTGTTATTATTTTATTTTCATCTGTGTGTACATGCAGGGGAAGTAGGTACACACATGTGTGTGAATGCCTGCAGAGATCAAAGGAAGACACTGCATTTTCTGGATCTGCTAAAATTAGTTGTGAGCAGGACCCAACCAAGCTCCAGTGTCCAGTGTTGCAACTGCAGCAAGCACTCTTAAGTGCTGCGCCATCTCTCTAGCCTTTACTGCTTTAAAAAATATATATATATACATATATATATATGTATATATATATATATATATATATGGGGCTGGAGAGATGGCTCAGTGGTTAAGAGCACTGACTGCTCTTCTAGAGGTCCTGAGTTCAAATCCCAGCAGCCACATGGTGGCGCACAACCATCTGTAATGAGATCTGATGCCCTCTTCTGGTGTGTCTGAAGACAGCTACAGTATACTTATATATAATAAATAAATAAATAAATAAATAAATCTTTAATCAAAAAGGTACCTGTGTGTATGTGTAATAACCACAATTCAACCTTAAATGTGTTTCCCCAGGGACACATTTTTTTTTTGTTAATTTCTATTTAATTATTTATAGGTGCACGTCCATGTGCACCTGTGTGTGGGGGCACCTGGGTGCCCCATGTATGTAGAGGACAGAAGACAACCTCCAGAAGTCAGTTCTCTTCTTCTACCACGTGGTGTCTGGGGACTGAACTCAGAT
>JADRCC010201287.1:0-10754 GCA_019843855.1 Hylomyscus alleni
ACACACACACACACACACACACACACACACACACACACTTACTTCTGTGACTATAACAGAGGGATTCATAGTATGATTTGATGATCTTCATTTATTGTGTTAAAAATGTACTACCCAGAAGTTCTACCAAAATACCACTGTCAGGGAAGGTACAGGTGGAGAATAATGTAGTAGTTATGAACATGAGTTTGAAAGCGGAGTGCCAGAGCTAAACTCTAGTTGCAAAACTTACTTCCTGTGGAGTCTCAGCAAGTGATTTAATCTCTTTTTGTCTGATTTTCTTCCATGTAAATGAGGTTAAAACAGTTTTACATTATATTCTTGCTATAAAGATTAAATGAGAGTAACTTTAAATGACCTAGAAGAATAAATGATTCTAGCATAGTTATTTTAAATTATATAACATTATGAATATATGCTATATGCGATTGTAATATAATTGCATATTTTAGGAAGGTGAACTTTCCAACTAAAGACAGTTTGTTTAATTTCCTAACAAATTCAGAGTATAGCCATGTGAAATTGACTTTTCAGGCATTTCTATGTTTCAGGTGTATTTTTCTCCAGGAGTGGGAGAAGCTGGAACTCATGTAGCTCTTATAACATACATGTTTGTACTAGGTACTTATTTTTATGATTGTGTGGGCTATTGAGCTACAGAGGCATTGTGTCACTAGTAAATGCAATTTATTGATTTCAGGTCAAAATTCAGATCAAGCTATGTGAAGCAAGTTCTCTTAGAGCCAAACCCATTGCATTGAAGTGTATTCATGTTTTCCCAATATATGCTGTGTGGGGCCACTTTTTGATATTGTAGACAAGGTTTCACTCTATAGCCCTGGCTGTCCTAGACTAATTATGTAGAGGAGGAGGCTAAAAACTGCCTCTCCCTCCAGAGTGCTGGGATCAAAGGCATGCAGCACTCTGTACACGTTTTCCTGTAAACTTCATAAGTCATTGGGACCATTGAGAACAGAAGACTTTAATGGTATGAGAAATCTGAGTTTGACTTGAGGATAGTCTTCCAAGGACTGAAGTTATAGAAATGTTGGTGACTGTGATTCTCCAACCTGGGTGAAAGCCTGGTAGGTGTGACAGTGCCCACCCTTCCTGAGAGCCTCAAATACCTTCCAAGATTCTTTTGGGCTAGAGGATTCCTTGATGACCATTTTCAAACTTCCTGAGCATGAATGTCAATCAAGGAGGCTTGTGCCTAGCTCCCTTCTCCTGCCCTTTCTCCACATCAGACTCACCTTTCTGTCTGATGGTTTCTCCAGCCTTTCACGTATTTATTATCATTTTTATACATGTGTATAAGTACATAAACACAACCTACTGAATCCATTTGATGTTATTTGTATGTATAGGTTTTTAGTGTTGTCTACTTGGTGTTAGATAACAAGCACAGATGCTGATGCTGACACTGGCATCCTGATGTTGACCATCCTGACACCTCAGGAAAGGATGGAGTCTATGCTGGGCTTCCCTCATCAGAAATGAAATGGTTTATTAGGAAAGTCGCTAGAACACACATAGTTCAGATGACGAATGCTATGCATGCAGTTGCTATAGCTGTGTTAGGGGAGGGGAATATGATGGTAGGAATCCTTGAACTTTCTTCCAGCTTTAAGAATGTAGATTCTTGTCACTTGATGCTCTTATGTGCATATGCTGGTGATGTCTATGTTAGTAGTGGAACACCAGAGGGACGTTTTTCTGCCTTTACCTGGTTGAGATAGATTTCTATTCTCCTCAGAGCTTACCTTTATAAACTGAGCCAGTTTGTACAGCAATGTCAAAGTTTTATCTCAAATGTCATTCACTTTGCTTTGGGACATCAATGTGATTAACCTGAGATGGTAACATATTCTTATCTGGACATTATGAATTGGGATCTATTTACTTTAGAAAACTATATGGAAATTAATATTGAGGGAGGATTTCCTCTTCCTTGTCCAGTTTAATATTTATTTATTTATTTATTTATTTATTTATTTATTTATTTATTTATTTAGTTTTCTCCTTATCCAGTTTAAATAGTTACTAAATGCCAGGAGTTTGTGCATACAAGGCAAGAAGAAATGAAACATGGTATTATTATTTCATATGTACCAGGTATTTTTTCCCTAAGAAAGTGTGTTTAATCTTGTGTTTTAAGAATGTGAAGTTCTGTGGTTCAGGGAGATGAGGCCTGAGAGTAACTGAGAAGTAAAGTATAAGTTAAATATGTTCTAAAACCGTTTTTATTTTCCTTCTATCTGTCACAGGATCAACAGATTTTTAAGACTGTTCTACTTGCTTATAAATCTCACATTTTCACAAAGCAAACACTGAAGCCCAGAGAGATTAAATATCCTCCCAGTATCACAAAGTAGGCTGTAGAGCACATATTTCAAGGCAAACTCTAGAGTCAATTACTTCTTTTGATATTATAAAACCATAAGCTGCCGACTCTAGACAGTTTATGATAGGTGTATTCCTAATATGAGTGGATCCTCACTGAGTAGAAATGTTGAGATTCTGCCACTATACAATAGGGAGGTCAATGGACAGTACTCTGCACTGAGGGCTGCATGCCTCACTTTTTAGAGCTTCCTGGAGGTGAGGAGTGCAGTGAACTTACACACACAGCATGGCCTCTCCTTTCTAATTGTTTGATGTCTTCTGTTGTCTGTCCTTGCTTCTGCTTTCCTATCAAGCTTAATGTCCACATTGCAATCACATTGTTGAAAGTCAAATTTGAGGAAGGAAGCTACCATGGAATATTTATAAATTATGCTGAACACTAGAGGGGAAATGAGACACTCCTGTGCTAGTTACGCACATATGGCACATCCAGCTCTCAGAGGACAACCTTGAGTGTACATCCCCATTTTCTATCTTGTTTGGGACAGAGTATCTTGCTTTGCTTCACTGTGTGTCAGGCTGGTTGGCCAGTGAGCTTCTGGAAATCACTCTGTGTCAAGCTCCAATTTTTTCATAAACACACTGGCATTACAGACATGCACTCTGACATTTGTTCTTATATGGCTATGGGAAACTGAACTCAGATCCTTAACATTTGTTAAGCAAAAGCCTTGGCCTTTGCACCATCTCCTCAACCCGTCTTCTGTGTTGCCTAAAGCCACATCATCAGGATCCCTCTGTTTCTATGTCAGAATCCCTGGTTGCTACATCCTTGAACTTAGGCTGCTATACTGTCAGCTGCCTAACATACTGTTGCTGGGTGGGACTTCAGCTTGTTCACTGCAGGGTCACATAAACTTTTAGGCTCCAAAATCCTTCTAAATATCTTTACATACACATATCCTATTAGCTATATTCATCTGGAGAATTGAGATAAATAGCTGTGCTTTATAAATACTAGAGAAAATGATATTTATTTCCTCCAATATAGTGAGACACATTATTTTCACTTTTACTCAGGAATCTTTTAAGCAGTTATTAATATTTAAGAATTTTATTCAATATATTTTGATCATATTTATTCCAACCCCATCCCATAATTCCTTCCAGATACAGCCCCACCTCCTTATCTCTACAACTTCATTTTTTAAAAATAACCCATAGATTCCAATTTGCATTGTCAACAATTGGTTGGGAGTGGGGCCATCATCTGGAGTGTATTCTTCCTACCAGGAGTCACAGGAGTGAGTTCTCTTGTCAAAGGAATAGAAAGCTCAGCAGTGAGAAAAGTAAGGCTAAAAAAGGGCAAATTCCAGCATTGCTTAAAATTGTAATGTTGTGTGATGTTATGTCTGTACCTCTAGGGAATCCATACCTCACACAAGATTCTAATGGCTCCCTTCGCATCTTCATTAGCTCTGAGCTCATCTGAAAATGAATAGGTAGGGTAATCTGGCAGTTTGAAGTTTTGAAGGTCGTTTCTTTGATGAATTTTTGATCTTTTCTTCCTAGAATCTTTTCATTCAGAAAGTATGTGTGCTTCATTTGATCATTCATAAAGTTGCCTGAAGCTCACTTGGGATGAACTACTTCATATCTACATGACTGGTAGGCTATTATAGCTATTTGTAATATTGACCAATCTCACTAAGTGACCTTTTAATGGAAGGCTCCAAATCTTTCTTAGTGTTATAGATAATGGAAATAAAATGAATGCTTATTGGCTGTCTTGGTTGGTGGTAGTTGATTAAATATATGATTCTGTATATTTAGCATGGCATCATATTCAGTTTGAAGCCTTTTAAGATGTTGTATTTTTGTCCACTAAGGTTTGCCTTTCTCCTGCTTTAGAAACTGTACAAAAATTCTTCATGTTGCACATACATGAAGAAGCTATCTATTACACAGTAACTTACTCTATTGAGTAGAAAGTACAAACATATCTTCGGACCACGTGACTATCTTCATGTTACAACATGGAAAAGCATGTCACTCACTGAACCTTCTCAGTCCCATCTCCCAATTCTCTATTAACTAAAGGACACATGGTATGAGAACCTCTGAGATTTGCCATCTTCATTAGTAACAGGGAGAAAGAAGGAAGGCCACAACCTTCTATAGATGCAGAAGGTCAAAGAGCACTCAGCCTTACTGCCTTCCATTCCTCCATTCCTGCATGTTTAATGCAGAATAAAAGTCAGGTGTCCAGACATGGGAGCTTCTTGGTATTGCCATTTCAAGTTTTTAACTGTTATCTACAACATCCTTTTGTATATCAGGATCAGACTTTGTGCAAAAGTAGGTGAAGACTTTGTGCTCCTTTGAGAGGACACACTGATCAATACAGCCAGAACTGGGGAGAGATATCTATAGGTGTGTTTCCTTCCCCAAGGCTGGCTCTACTTAGCTCTATCATATCTACTTAGCTCCTCAGGCATATCCTGGATATTTCTGGTTTCAGCCTTTTAAACTCAAAACCTCCTGATATTTATTCGTCTTGAATTGTTTTCTAATTCACCATGCTTGCAAGCTTGCATGTGCTCGTGTGTACACCTTTTATGGTCTTATTTTTGGCATATTCTGATAAACATCCTTAGAGGAGAAAGTGGACTTACCTGAAATTTCTGTTGTTTTGTTGGAACTGTGACTCTCAGCTTTCAAGGAAAAATAAGAACACCAAAATTAAATGATGAATACAATATCCAGTTTTACAGTTCTTTCAAAGGTAGGTTTTATAGATATCAACTTCTTTTGGATTCGTTTGTTCCCCCAGATAATAGAGTCTCAGAGCTTTGTGATTGCAGCGAACATCAGAGCAAGAATCAAGGAGCTTTTCTTAATTTTTAAGCAACATTTTCACCCATGACATTGTCATGGGTACAAATCATTGCACTTGTTACTTCCTCTTAAAGTAGCATATTTCGTAGGCTTTGTCTACTAATATCTGTTCCAACTTCTTAACTCTACCTTTCAGGATGAACTCAGTCATACACAATACCCAAGGAAAGGGTAATTGTAGTTTTATTACAAACCTGTGTTTAGAAAAATACTCAGGAGTTCATATTTTGCTTCACTAGTTTATAAATCTCCACATAGGTCATTCGTACATAATTTTACTCACGGAATACCTAAATATAACAAAATGAACCATAAGTACTTGAATTTCTATGTGCATGGGGAGGGGTATCCTGTGCTATTGTCCTACTAAGACCTGGTGCATCATGTTACCTGGGAAAGCTATAAGAAGAGTCAGAGGGACACACTAAAAACGTATGGGATTCCTGGATCATTGCTACAGTCCAGGAAGGATGCCAACAAGGATGGTCACTTTAAAGAATCATCATTAAAAAGTCCCTTCAGTGACTTTGAAAACATGTACCATGAAGAGGATTTCTTCTGTGAAAAGGATAGAAAATACTTCTGAGACAAACAGAAGCCAAATAACAACATTCACAAATCATTTGCTTCCTGTGTGTACTAAGTTCAGAAGCCAACATTAGTAACTCAAATTCCTCACAGCTCAGACAGTACTCCTGAGTGGTATCTTCCAACTTACTTCTTCTCCTACCTTCTTTGATCAGTGCATGGGCCCACTGCTTTTCTGGTTGCTTAAGGCCAGAAAAGAGTGGCCCTTCTGCGATCTCCTTTCTTTTTATTCCTATATATTCTGAAGCCCTAAGTAAACAGTTTATTCCAAACTTCAGTCTTTCCCAGAACCTGCTCTGTTGTTCATTAAATTTCCAAGAGCTCCTAGGAAAATATCTTAACTTGACTCACTGTTCCTTACTGTGACTGGCCAGACTTCATAAGATATCAGGAACCCTAGCTCACTCCTTAGTTCACTGACCCATGAGCCCACTCTTTAACTCTGCTCCACCTTGTACGTGGTCTTAGTAGATCAAATGTTCAAAGACACAGGATTCTTCCAGACCTGGGTTTCTCTTATTCTTATCTGTGCCTCAGGGTTCTCTCAAGTCACCTCTTTAAACAGTTTCTGCACACCCTTTCAAGCCAGTCTTCACCTTTTTGTTTTGTTTTGTTGTTTGATTTTGCTCCACTTCAATTTTATTACCACAGTAGCATTTACTTTCTGCTTGAAGAACTGCTTCTGGTCTGATGGATTGTATCTCCCTGAGAATAGATTTCCTGTCTTCCGTAGAGCTTCATTTCAAATACCTATTACCTGGACATGCCATAGTATGTCTCTAGTAGACAAAAAAGAATAACAGATTGTAAATTTGATATTTATGAGAGATATTATTCCCATATTTCAGATCTACAAATATTAGCTGAGAGAAATTAATTTGCTTTCTTTTTTTTTCTCTTTAGTAACTCTATTTTTATTAGACATTTTCTTTATTTACATGTCATATGATATCTCCTTTCCCAGTTTCCCCTCCAAAAAAAAGAAATAAAATTAAAAAGAAATTAATTAAAAAAATTAATAAAATAAAAAAATTAAAGAAATAAAAATTAAAAATTCACAAATGATTTGTGAATGTTGTTATTTGGCTTCTGTTTGTCTCAGAAGTATTTTCTATCCTTTTCACAGAAGAAATCCTCTTCATGGTACATGTTTTTAAAGTCACTGAAGGAACTTTTTAATGATGATTCTTTAAAGTGTACCTTCCCCCCTCCCCCTGCTCTACAACTCACCCTCTCCCTCTTCCTGGCCCTGGCATTCCCCTACACTGGGGCATAGAGCCTTCACAGGACCAAGGACCTCTACTCCCATTGATGAATAACTTGACCATTGTCTGTTACATATGCTGCTAGAGCCATTAGTCCCACCATGTATGCTCTTTGGTTGGTGGTTTAGTCCCTGGGAGCTCTGAGGATACTAGTTAGTTCATATTGTTGTTCGTCCTAAGGGGCTGCAAACCCTTCAGCTCCTTGGGTCATTTCTCTAGCTCCTTCATTGGGGACCCTGTGTTCAGTCCAATGGATGGCTGTGAGCCTCTACTTCTGTATTAGTAGGGTACTGTCATAGCCTCTCAGGAGACAGCTATATCAGGCTCCTGAGAGGCTATGTCAGCCAGCACTTGCTGGCATCCACAATAGTGTTTGGATTTGATGATTGAATATGGGAAGAAATCCCAGGTAGTGCAGTCTCTGGATTGTCCTTCCTTCAGTCTCTGCTCCATAGTTTGTCTCTGAAACTCCTTCCATGGATATTTTGTTCCCCCTTTTATGAAGGAACAAAGTATCCACACTTTGGTCTTCCTTCTTCTTGAGTTTCTTGTAGTTTGTGTATTGTATTTTGGGTATTCCAAGCTTCTGGTCTAATATCCACTTCTCAGAGAGTGCATGCCATGTGTGTCCTTTTGTGATTGGGTTACTTCACTCAGGAAGATTTTCTCCAGATTCATACATTTCCCTAAGAACTTCATAAATTCATTATTTTTGATAGCTGAGGAGTACTCCATTGTATAGATGTGCTACATTTTCTGTATCCATTCCTTTGTTGAGGGACATCTGGGTTGTTTCCAGCTTCTGGCTATTATAAATAAGGCTGCTATGAACATGGTGGAGCATGTGTCCTTATTGCATATTGGAGCATCTTCTGGGTATATGCCCAGGAGTGGTATCGCTGGGTCATCTGATAGTGCTATGTCTAGTTTCCAGAGGAACTGCTAAACTGATTTCCAGAGCAATTGTACCAGCTTGCAATCCCATCATCAATGAAGGAGTATTCCTCTTTCTCCATAACCTTGCCAGAGTCTGCTGTCACCTGAGTTTTTGATCTTAGCCATTCTGACTGGTGTAAGGTAGAATCTCAGGGTTGTTTTGATTTGCATTTCCCTATTGACTAAGGATGTTGAACATTGCTTTAGGTGCTTCTCAGCCATTTGGTATTCCTCAGTTGAGAATTCTGTCTTTAGTTCTGTACCCCATTTTTAATAGTGTTATTTGGTTCTCTGGCGTCTAACTTTTTGAGTTCTTTGTATATATTGGATATTAGCCCTCTATCAGATATAGGATTGGTAAAGATCTTTCCCCAATCTGTTGGTTGCTGTTTTGTCCTATTGACAGTGTTCTTTGCCTTACAGAAGCTTTGTAATTTTATGAAGTTCCACTTGTCAATTCTTGATCTTAGAGCATAAGCTATTGGCGTCAGCTTCAGAAAATTTTCCCCTGTGCCTATTTGCTCAAGGTTCTTCCCCACTTTCTTTTCTATTAGTTTCAATGTATCTGGTTTGATATGGAGGTCCCTGATCCACTTGGACTTGAGCTTTGTACAAGGAGATAGGAATGGATCGATTTGCATTCTTCTACATGCTAACTGTCACTTGAACCAGCACCATTTGTTGAAAATGCTTTCTTTTTTTCCACTGTATGGTTTTAGCTCCTTTATTAAAGATAGAGTGACCATAGGTGTGTGGGTTCATTTCTGGGTCTTCAATTCTATTCCATTGATTCACTGGCCTGTCACTGTACCAATACCATGCAGCTTTTATCACAATTGCTCTGTAGTACAGCTTAAAGTCTGGGATGGTGATTCCACCAGAGGCTTTTTTTTTTTTTTTTTTTTTTTGAGAATATTTTTTGCTTTTCTAGGTTTTTTTAATTCTAGATGAATTTGCAAATTGCTCTTTCCATGTATGTGAAGAATTGAGTTGGAATTTTGATAGGGATTGCATTGAATCTGTAGATTGCTTTTTAAAAGTGGAACCTCAGTGACAGTTTAGGGCTTTGGTTCCAAACCCATCTACTCTTACTGAAATAGACAGTTTTTCTCCTCTTAAATGTTCTAAGTATGTAGCTTATATAATTAATTCCTGCTTTTGATAACTAATTAAAATATGTTTGAAAGCGGCATAATGCTGCAATTGCAAGATGCAGTTAAAATATTTATTAGCAGATAGGATTAGAATACAAAGAAAATCAAAACCCTTTGTTTCTTTTATTAATATCAGGTCACAACCTTTCTTGCTAATAGACTTGTTTCAGAATAAAAAGTTTTAAGCTTGCACCAGACAAAACTTTCAGACCCTCTTTTATTTGAAAAATTTTTTAGCCTTCAAAATGCATAATAATTTTGTATGAAAGTAAAACAGATAAGAAGTGTAACTGTGCCCTGGAACGTTTCTGCAATGTAAAGAAACACATCAATTCATCTCATTATACTGAATAGCCTGAGGTCAAGGCCTATACCTGTATCTGCACATGGGGGAATAAAATAGTGAGGACAAAATTTTATTGATACCAAATTTTAATCAAAAATAGAATAAAGCTGGGCATAATGGCACATGTCTATATAATTCCAGCACTTGGAAAGCTGAGGCAGGAGGATCACAAATTTGAAATTAGTCTGAGCCCCTTAGTGAGATCATCTCTCAATAAATCAGGATTTGGTGTATAGCTCATTGGAAGAGTGCTTGCCCATCATGCTCAATGCCTGGCTCTGATCTCCAGCATTTGAAAAACAATAAAACAAAAAGGAATGTGTGATTCTTTCTTGAAATAGAGGAAATAGTTTGAAGACAGCAAACTGTTTTAAATGTACACAACATTCAAACCTAGACTCTGTTCAGAGAATATAAAAGTCTCAGTACCAGTGGAAGCTAAGGCATATGGCTAAATGTGAGGATCTCTGGTTTTTATTTATAACTGTGAGGACACATATGTGCTGTCAGAAGGCCACATTTGGATCTGTAGAGGAAATGAAGCAAGTCAAATCTCAAGGGCCTATGGGATGCTTTGCTAATATCTCACAGTTGGAAGATCAGTCAAAGACAGAACTGTTGAAGTCTGTTGTTGAGTTTTATCCTGTACTATGAAACTGTGGTCTTGACAACTGCAAACATATTTCCAAAGCTCATCTTAAATACTATCATTTGAATCAGAACACTTTACCAGCCATGCAACACATAACTTTGCTTACTTCATACAAGAGACTGTTTTCTGATAATAAATAGTGGCATAAATGTGATGCTAAATGCAGGAGAACAAATAGAGAGAGCTATTTTTATATATGATTGCCTATCTACTGTAAAATAAGTTATAACCAATTTACACTGTATTCTGTCATCTGATACTAAGTCAGGAGACGTGGATGTGCGATAATTTTTGGTTTGTCTACAGTAGGGCATGTGACTAAGATGACTGTTGGGCCGACTCCTCCTGTTGGTTCCTGCAGGAAATGATAGCGAATAGCTAGCCAGCAAAAGAAGAAAGTTAAATCCTTGTGAGTGCCGCAGATAAAAGGAACAGCTCATAAAGTAACATTGACTCAGATAAACTGATGCTTCCTGAATTGTGGGACAATCACATGGTATGAAGATAAATTCTTTATGATGGTTCGAAAGGGACATTCAATAAAGATGTTATTTCCTTTCCTTTTATTG
>JADRCC010201353.1:0-17701 GCA_019843855.1 Hylomyscus alleni
TGGGGCCTCCAGTCTCTTGAGGGTTAGGTGCATCATCTCTGAGTAAACCCAGACATGGATGTCCTCTACTGTATGTGTGTTGGGGGTCTCATATCAGCTGCTGTATGCTGTCTGTTTGGTGGTCCAGTGTCTGAGAAATCTCGGGGGTCCAGATTAATTGAGACTGCTGGTCCTGCTACAGGATTGCCCTTCTCCTCAGCTTCTTTCTCAGCCTTTCCCTAATTCAGCTAACAGGAGTTAGCTGATTTTGTCCATTGGTTAGGTGCAAATATCTGCATCTGACTCATTAAGCTGCTTGCTGGGTCTTAGAAATCTAGACTGTAGCTGTCACATAAAATACATATTAGACTGTCTATGTTGATAGATAATAAAATAATCACTAGCATAAATTTACATGTTCAGAACTGTGGCTCAGATTTAATGAGTTATATCTGGCTGCCTTTTGCCCCATTAACTAAAGATAAGTAGTTCTTCCATTTGCGACATAAAAATAATCAATGTAGACAAGATGAAGTTGTGGTGATTTGAATATGTTTGGCCCATGGAAAGTGCTATTATTAGGAAGTGTAACCTTGTCTGAATAGGTGTGGCCTTGTTGAAGTAAGTGTATCTCTGTTGGGGTGGACTTTGAAGCTTCTCCCAGTGCGGAAGAAACCTTCCTAACAGTTCTGTGAGACAGCCTGTTCCTGACTTCCTTTGAATGAAGACAGTTCCTCCAGTCCTGTGCCTGCCTGGATGCTGCCATGCCTCCTGCCATGATGATAATGGACTGAATCTCAGAACCAGTAAGCCAGGCCCAAATAAATGTTGTCCTTTATAAGAGATACCTTGGTCATGGTTTGTCTTTACAGCAGTGGAAACCCTAAGACAGAAGTTTTATTGTGATTGTCCCATTAAGCACTAACAGTACTTGTACCTTAATATAATTGAGACATTACTTACAGGAGAAATAGCCATCATGGGATATTCCTGTTTTGATGACTCCTCTTCACTATGTATTTAATTATGCCCAATTAGACCACTGCTCTTTTACATTTGATTTCCTTAGGCAAGCCATTGTCCCTGGTGTAGAAATACAATGTGTAGAAATATAATGTAGAAATATAATGGCATACTTTAAATAAATTGATGTAATTGCTAAAAAATTAACAGAATTGTTAGTGATAGTATCATCTGCCATTTCATGAGGAATTGTTTTTGTAAGAAGTTACATATTTTAACACTCTTTCAAAGAACTATTTACCTTCCTTTGTGGGAGACTATTTTAGATAATTTCTTTGTATCTCATTTTTCTTTATTCAGCATAAAATCTTTAGACAAGAGACCTCTGAATATAAGAGCTAAAATTTAGCTTTTACTAAAACCTTATCAAAGTAGTTAGTGTCACTGTTTATTTTGCTTTTAAAGAATTATCAACTTTATAGCTATCCACTACCTCTTTTGTCTTCTCTGTTATACAAATCTATCCCTTGCAACATTCTCCAGACTTATTCCAGGAAATTTGCCTGTCATCTGGAATCTTATTTTATGCCTCTTGTATTCCAATGCTAATTTTGAAGTCTTTTAGTCATCATACTCATCATGTCCTTGGGAACCAGGATTGACACATTAAAGCATTTAATAACAATGATTTCTTCTCTGAAATCTTTAGACTTTACAGGCTCAGGTGCTCCATTACACAACTTCAAATTAGTTTTTAAATCCCTGAACTCTTGAATGGGTTTATGACAACCTGATTGGGTATAACCTTACTAGAAATTTTGAATTATAAATGCAGCAGTCACATAGCACCATCCTGTAGTTTTCATAAATAGGTTGTTGTTTTAAAATATTGAAAATTATTTTGTTTTCCTACATTCCTAAATAAAAGAACATGGCCTAAGAAGCCTTTTATTTATGCAATAAACATTTTTATTCATCTTCTATTTTCATAATTTTATTTTAATAAGCTTTGTTTTCCTAAGGATAACTATTTCCATCGGTCTGGTAAGAAGTACCTGTTTAATACCTATGTCAGCATAAAAAAAAACTTCAAGTCATTATATTGTTTGCAGATACAATAAAGTAGCAATATTACTCTGGTTTATGAGAAAGAAAATGTGGGATTATGAGAGTGATACTTTATAAGATCATTCAAGACAGGGTCTCTCAGCATAGCCTTGACTGTCCTGAAACTTGCCATGTAGGCTAGGCTAGTCTCTAACTCAGAAATCTGCTTGCTTCTGCCTCCCAAGGGCTGGGAATTAAAGACATGCACCACCAAACCTGGCTCACAACACCATGCCTGTATAATTTATAAAATTAAAAAAAAATCTTTTAAGCATAGAATTAGATAGGGATGATATTTTGTTAAGTTTTCTTCTGTGTATGTACATGTGTTGGTTTGTGGGATGGTGAAGCTTTGGTTGATAAATAGTATGTACGTGTTCCCTAAGATTTGCATATTACACAGTATTTAAATTTTTCACAATCTTTCCAGTGATGGAGCTCTTTACTGTCACAACTTTAAGAAATAACATTCAGCACTTTCACTTCAATAATTAAGAAACAGACTCTGATAAATTAAGTAACAAATGCAAATGTTAGAGTCATGCAACCAGTTTAGTACCAAAGCAGGAATAGAAATGCATATTTCTTACCTCCAAATGCAGAGCCTTTTAACCATAGCATGGTTCTCATTCTTCCCTTTCCCTTACCTCAATAAAAGGTTGGTGAAGATGGATCTCTTAGATTTGAACACTGTATCACTAAAAGCTGCCTTCATACTGCAGTCAGAAAACTTGAAACTTTTAGCAGAAACTTTGCATGTTGTCCACTCTTATATGAGAAATTTAAATAAGACATCAGAGATTTATTCTAGAAAAAATAATCCGCTTCTTAATAGTTTGTGGACTCCTCATAGATTTAGTTTCTTATACACTAACATTTATACAACATTATCTGGGAACAAATTTTCCATTTGAGTAACTATTAAGGATTGATGATTGTTTGAAAACCTGGGCAGAAAGTGAAGCTCAGTAGTAAAGAACCTGCCTAGTATTCAGTATAGCACTAAGTTCAAGCCCTGTTGATGTGACAAAAATTTAGAAAACAAATTTTTCTAAAAAACAACACTTATTTTTAAGTTGAGTCTATAGCTTAGAAGCAGGGAACTGGCCTAGCATGCACAACATTCTGCACTTTTTTGGTGCAAGCAGTTCTAAATTAGATCCATATACACATACTGTCTTTATGAACATTATTCTGAGCATCATATGATCCTTTATTGGTTACTCATATCCACCATGATAAGAACTGTGATGGCTACTACTTTGAAACCTGTTAATGTGAGAGGAGTTAGATCTTTTTCTTGGTAACTCCTGAAGGGCTTTATTTTCTTTTCCCTTACAGTCAGATTAACTAGCTTTCACTTCTTGTTCCTGTCAGCATATTGATCTAGTTCAGTTTAAATCTCTCTGCTGCACTTTTTAGTGTTAATGTTCAATGTGACATTAACATCTCATAGTCTGGCATGAGGATATGGATAGCATAAAAGGACTCTTGATTTCTATAAAGGAATGCGGCTCCACTGTAAAGTGAGTATAAAATGTATTGTAGCACATTTGGATATATAACGTCTCATATTTTACCTCATGAGATTGGATTTATATGAATACTTCTAAATAAACAAAATATTATTATTAATGTCCAAAATTAGAACATAAAATATTTTAGAAGCCACCTATATTCTCCTCCTAAATTCAATAAAATATAATTAATCCAATTTTACTTTTCTTGTTACTATGCATGACTCCCAAATCTTACACACTTGTTGCATATGTGATTTTCCTTTCACAGCAACTTTTTCTGTGTAGCCTATTGTTAAAATTTCAATGATGAGTTTATCAACAGGCAACTAAAAAAATAAAAGTAAGCATATAAATTATAGTAAGGGATATTTCATTACTTTGTTACAGACACTTGGCATTTATAAAACGAGTCCTCAGTTATCTTCAAAAGAATTTCTGAAACTTTAAAACCGATTATATCCCCCAAATATTCATGACTCATCAGAGCATACTGTAGCAAGCATACATCAATGTATAACTGAAGAGAATTAAGACAGCCCTAGTGTAAAACAGTCCTGTCTGTGTTCATTCCATATTTTCACAGTACATTTTATTGTCAGTTGAATAAATCTGTTGTTTTACTTATATGGAATAAGAGCCTTAAGTCATATTATTACTTACTGGCCATCCAGTTTTTGCTAAACCTTGAACATTAGCAATACTTAATCTACATATAATATCTCATTATAAGATTGATATTATCATTCCAAATTTACTGAAGAACAAATGCTTAGGATTTTGCTTCTTTACAGAGTTGTTTACTGTGACATTATCTTATTTTCTACCTTGTTCACTATTTAACAACTTTGGGTCATATTTGTTACTCAAATAATTATAAGCTTCCTATAGCACAAAAATGGGTTATTTTCTCTTTCCATTTTAACAATATTTTCATAGGAAACCCATGAAGTCTAGAGTTGCACATTAAGTCTATCCAGATAGGCCTTCCACTTTTCAACACGTCATTTGCAGAAGGGTTCCTTTCTCTGTTAATGTGGATTTTCTTGTCAATGATACTGGCATTGGATACAGGTGTGGAGGCTGTACTTCCAGCAATTGGTAGGTTGAAGCAAGAGGAGCCCAACTTTGGGCGCAGCCTCAGCTACAAACAACGGGACTTTTTTCTTTTAAATAAAAGGAGAGAGCAAAAAGAAAATTTAAAAATAAAAGGCATGCAGACCAATCTTCTGGTGCTCAGAATAGTTCCAGTGTCACCAAACCCAGCAGTGCAGTGAACCATGCACAGGTTGTCCACCTGGGCTGGTAGTGATTCACAGCAGTGCTAGGACGACAACTTTCTATCTAGCATTTCCTTTTCCCTTGTTACCTTTAGCACAGTGGTAAGTAATTATCATAATGTTTCAATTTTCATGCCCTTGATAATTGCCTATTTTGTGTCATATTATGATTTATAAAAGTAGCAAATAAGGAGCAATGAAAATAATTTTATGGTTGTAGTTAACATAGCATGAGGAACAACAACTGTACTAAAGGAGATCAGAGAGTTCTTATAAAACAGGAGAATGTGTTCTCTCAGGGAAAAATAAAGAGAAATGTTTTATAAAGTTTGAAAGGTAGTTTTCTTTAACTGAAAAGCAGAAAGATATATGCAATAAATGTAAGTGCAAGTATATTTTATATAGCATATAGACATTAAAATTGAGGCACATCATAATTAGAGACCTACACTTACCTTTTCATTGAGTCTCTGAGTTTTTCTCATTCTTCCTTTCATGTTCTCTATACTTATTGAATTATGTTCTATACTGAGTTCTTTACTAGGTGATACAAAACATAGACATTGAACCAAACATTAATAGTACATGGTTCTCCCAATGAAGAGGAACCAATACCCTTGAAGAGGAACCAATGTCATGTCAAAACTTATGAGTTTGATTGATTTTTCTATCCAATTATTACTTAGATTCCATAGTAAATCTGTCTAATAAGTTGAAGTGGGTTAAACACTTAGAAGGTGTTACATTAGAAAAGGAGTTTACCAAGCAAAGGAAGTATTGGGGGAAAATTGTGGTGATCCAAAAGTGCCAGTTTGTAGACTAATGAGATCTGGGCATTTTGTTGTTTTTATTGTTTTTTTGAGACAGGGTCTTACCATATAGTTTTGGCTGGCCTGAAACTCACAGAAATCTGCCTAGTTCTGCCTTTAGAATGCTGGGATCAAAGATGTACTCCATCCTCCATGCTGATTAGATTTAGTTTGACTGAGGAGAAAGATGTATGGTGAGTGAAGTGGCCACAGAGATTACTTTATAATCTTAGATTTCATTTCTGACCTTCTCCATTCATTTTGCAGTCATTACTCGAAAGCAATCTTAATATCTTAACCTGCCTTTATGAAAGGACCTTTTCTAAGTCCTTCCCTTTCCATTTTTCCTTTCTATCACCCCCTACTCTCTTCTGTTGGTATAGCTGAGTTTTTAGTATTGTATTAATAAACCCTGAGTGATTATTAAATACTTCAAATGTGGTAGTTTAAGATGAGGCACGTCCATGACACAGCAATTTGCTAGTATCCTGCTTTCATTTTCCAGCTATTTTCTACTTGAGCCCTACCTTTGAACTCCTTTACAGCCCTTGTTTTTTCAATTCAAGATCTTGTTCACTTCTCTGTTTTCCCAGTACATCTGTTACTACCATTTCTCCATGTCCCCATCCTGCCACTCCTTACAAAACCAACGCAGATAATTTTCATGGGTCCCTTTCCCACCTCCAAAGCATTCACACCCAGTAGAAAAATATGCCTGTCTTCTGACCACTAATAGAACACATTGTGTTAAGTCTTTCTTTAGAGTTCTTTGTGTATTTCTTTAATCTTTGTCCTTGAGAGCGGAGGTCAGTTGGCTCCTCATCTTGAATTGTCACATTCTTATTGTACATAGTTTTGTTCAGTAATTTTACCCAAAGACAAAGAATGTTGTTCACTTTAAAATGTAAATGTTTAATACTCCCTCCTTCAGTGAAATCAGACCCAAGATAATAAAACCAATGAGATAACTGTAGTAGAGAGCTTTTCAACTTCAGGCTGTCTTCTCTACTGTTTTTGGTGACATTACAGATATGATTTTTTGTGGCTGAAGAGTAATTTTTACTAACCTGTTCATTAAATTCAACACATTTATGTGCTGGTATTTATTGTATATTTTGGCTTAACTCAATAATTTAGACAATCACTTGAAAAGCTCTCTTATTTCATTTATTTTTATTTGTTCCTTTTGAAGGGAGAGTATAAGCTTATTTCGAAATAATGGAAAGTTGTTTTTCTCAATAAATTAGTACTTTTTGAGTATTTGGATATTAGTTTTAGATATGAAATCTTTTTTAAGTTGGAATTTTTCTTGCCGAATCTGATAAAAGCACTTGTATTTGTTTGTTTGTTTATTTCCTTTAGAGAGAAAACTGATTATCTTTAAATAACATCATAAGGAATTCTTAAAGCTCATTTGTATTCTATATACTGGTACTATCAGATGATCCATGACTAAGTTATGTATATGATTTCTGTCAGCTTTGATTAAACTCATAAAACTTAAAAAGAGAAAGGCAGAAAGACATAATCAGCTCAAGTTTCTAATATCACTGCTTTGGTTTGATTTATTTTTTAAACTAAAGATTAAACACACAGTCTTACATATGGAAAGCATTAACATCCCTTAGTCACTAGGTTTGAATTTTAAATTCCTAATGCAACTCTATGTAGTTAGGAAATGTCCCAAAGCAAGCCTTGCAGCCTGAATATTTCCAGTGTTTGGCCTGCACTGGTTCAAGCCAGATAGAGTTTGAGCATTGAGAGGGGGAAGTACACATCCCTAAACAATAAGATAGTTACAATTGACATCACTTGCATAGGAAAAATCCTCAAATGAGGCCTCATTGGAATATTAATCACTCCTAAGAGTAGGCCCCGTGCCCAGCAGCAGATGGCCAACATAAATGAATGTGATGGAATTTTTGTAGACTTTTTTTTTCCTCATTGCTTTGTTTGAGGATTTATTGTCTTATTGGAATTTTGTTTGTATATTATGGTGTTTTTATGGGCTTTGCTGGTATGTGTGTTTCTTGTACTTTTTCTTTGTTGTTTTAAGTTTATTTGTTTACCTATTTTTTCTCAAGTGAGAGAAAGAAAGAAGATAAGGAATTGGATGTATGGGAGGATCTGGAAGTCATTGAAGGAGGAAAATCTATGATTAGCACATATTATATGAAAATTTTTTCAGTAAAGAAAAGCACTTGAAAAATAGATAATGTATCTTAATGTATCTTCATCTTATAGATCATAACTGGCATATTCTACTCTTAAAAAATTAATGTGTGTGTGTGTCGCGCTTGCATGTATGGACATATCATATGGTCCATGAAGTGTGTATGTAAAGGTTCTTACATTCTACTGTGGATTCCAGAGATCAAAATCAGGTTAATAGGCTTGGTGGCAAGCACCCAATTAAGTGTCTCACAAGCTTCTAATTCTTTTATGCTAATGCAGAGTTGATTAGATTTCCAAACCATTTTTTAAAACAATCTTGTTTTTTTCCTTCTTTAAAATGTATGTATGTATGTATGTATGTATGTGTTTATTTATTTAATGTATCTGAGTACACTGTCGCATTCTTCAGACACACCAGAAGAGGGCATTAGATCTCATTGTATATGGTTGTGAGCCACCATGGTTGCTGGGAATTGAACTCAGAACCTCTGGAAGAACAGTCAGTGGTCTTAACCGCTGCACCATCTCTAACCCTCCAATCTACTTTTTAAAAGACTGCCAAATGCTTTGTTCTCGTTACTTGTTTCCTGATATATGGCAGATAAAATTTACCTATCATACTATTTTTCACTGTTGCTCAAGTTTTTACTTCCTGCAATGTCTTTCTAATTAACTGTATTTGGCAAGGAGATGAAGTTTACTTACCAGCATCTAGAGTTATTAGTATTATGTTACCTTGCTTCTTGGTAGAAGAAATACATACGAGTTGTTTATGTGGAATACTCCTGGTAATTTGATTAGTCTGATACTAGAAGATATGTGTCCTGATATATCATTTTTCCAGCTAGTTTGATTTCTACATTAAGGAGTTAGCCACTTTATGAGGGGAGGTTGGTCCAGAAAATCATATCCACCTAAATGACAAGCAGATGAAGAAATGAAAAAAGAAAAAGAAAACCTTGTCTTAGAAAAGAGAAGTCTCAGTAAAAGTCTGTATCTTCTATTAATTGGAGGAGACCATTATGTTATTTTGGAGGATATAAATATGATTAGTGGCTGACATGTTACAATTTAGTGAAATGAGTCTTGAAAAGGAATACCATAGTCAAGACAATATCCAACATACTTATTCTAAAGAGAATTATAAAATATACATTAAATAGATGTTGAAGACCTTAATAATTGCAATTAAATATGTCTAAATCAATTAATCCAGGATTTTCATAAATATTTGGAACTCATCTTCTGAGGAACTGATTTAAGGGTAGTGATTCACAAACTGTGGTAATATTAGGATTGCGTGGGAATTCATTACAAATATAACTTCTAAAGACATATTGTGAGCAGGCAGGAAGACTGTTTAACTTGAAGTCATGGAATTTTAAAACTGTCATGTTTGCTTCAAAGGAAATCAGTTATCCTGAAAATGATGCACCCATTTTGTCAATATGACAGCACCTGTTGGAGATGATTTTATAACTTGGTTCAGCTTTGGAAAACTTTTCAGTCTTGCTGTGTGACTACTTTGAAGATTACATTTTATCAAATTCAAATAGAGATCAAATTTCCTCAATTCAAATTAAGCATCTGGATTAAAATGAATCATATATGTGAAATATAAACCAGATCTTAAAAATGTAATGCAAAAAAATAAAAATCCAATAAGGCTTAAAAAAATGTATTTTGTGTGTGTGTGTGTGTGTGTGTGTGTGTTTATCTATGTATGTGTTTGTGCACAGGCATACAGATACCCTAAAGGACAAAAGAGGGAGCAGAATTTGGGTCTTCTCAAAAAATAGCAAGCACTCTTAACTACTGAGCCATTAATGCATTTTTTTTTTTCGAGACGGGGTTTCTCTGTGTAGCCCTGGCTGTCCTGGAACTCACTCTGTAGACCAGGCTGGCCTCGAACTCAGAGATCCTCCTGCCTCTGCCTCCCAAGTGCTGGGATTAAAGGCGTGTGCCACCACCACCCCATTAATGCAATTTAAAACAATGTCTAAGATTTTTTTATGAATGCTTTGCCCTCTAGGAACCACTTGAATGACTGGCGCTTGTAGATGGCCCAGAGAACATTTGATCACCTGCAACTGGAGTTAAAGATAATTGTAAACTACCATGTGGATTCTTAGAATACAACCTTGGTCATCTGCAAGAGCAACAAGTACATTTGCCCACTGAGCCATCTCTCCAGTCCACTCTTTTTTTTTTTTTTTAATTATGTAATTATATTTTATTTTATCTTTTTTGTTTCCTTTTTAATTTGTTATTTTATTTATTTACATTTCAAATGGCATTCCCCTTCCCAATTTACCCACCGCAAACCCCCTATCCCATCCCCCCTCACCCCTGCTTCTGTGAAGCATCTCCCCTACCCAAGCACCCACCCACCACCCTAGCATTCCCCTACATTGGGGCATCGAGTCTCCACAGGACCAAAGGCCTCTCCTCCCATTAATGCCAGATTATGCAATCCTCTGCTACATAAGCAGCTAGAGCCAGGGGTCCTCCCATGCCTATTCTTTGGTTGGTGGTTTAGTCCCTGGGAGCTGGGGGGGGAGGGTTGGTTGGTTGGTAATTGTTCTTCTAGGAGGTTGCAAACCCCTTCAGCTTCTTCTGAACTGACTTCTCCTAACACCTCCATTGGGGTACCCATGCTCAGTCAAATGGTTAGCTGGGAGCATCTGCATCTGTATTTGTCAGGCTCTGGCAAAGCCTCTCAGGAGACAGCTATATCAGGCTCCTGTCAGCAAGTACTTTTTGACATTCACAATAGATAGTATCTGGGTTTGGTAACTATATATGGGAAGGATCTCCAGGTGGGGCAGTCTCTGGATAACCTTTCCTTCAGTCTCTACTCCACACTTTGTCCTCATATTTCCTTTAGACAGGAGCCATTCTGTTTTAATATTTTTGAGATGGGTGGGTGGCCCCATCCCTCATCCTAGGGTCGTACCTAACCTCTGGATAGGGTCTTTACAGCTTCTCTCTCCCCTTTGTTGGGTATTTCAGCTAATGTCATCCTCTTTGGGTCCCCGGTGCCTCTTGCTTTCTTGGCATCTTGGACTTTCTAGTGGCTACCCCTAGTTCCCCATTCCCCACTGCTACATACCACTATTCAATTTCCTGCCCCTCTGTACTTTTCCCCATCTCCTCCCACGCCTGATCCTGACCCCCCTTTTTCCCTCCCTCTCCCTCCCAGGTTCCCCTCTCCCTCTACCTCCCATGATTATTTTGTTCCTTGTTCTAAGTAGGACAGAAACATCCACACTTTG
This sequence comes from Hylomyscus alleni, assembly GCA_019843855.1. Classification (NCBI taxonomy): domain Eukaryota; kingdom Metazoa; phylum Chordata; class Mammalia; order Rodentia; family Muridae; genus Hylomyscus; species Hylomyscus alleni. The sequence continues at coordinate 11,106 of JADRCC010201353.1, forward strand.
GTCTTCCTTCTTCTTGAGTTTCTTGTGGTTTGTGGATTGTACTTTGTGTATTCCAATCTTCTGGGCTAATATCCACTTATCAGAGAGTGCATATTATGTGTGTTCTTTTGTGATTGGATTACCTCACTCAGGATGATATTCTCCAGATCCATCCATTTCCCTAAGAATTTCATAAATTCATTGTTTTTAATAGTTGAGTAAGTAGTACTCCATTGTGTAAATGTACCACATTTTCTGTATCCATTCCTCTGTTGATTGCCATCTGGGTTGTTTCTAGCTTGTAGCTATTATAAATAAGGCTGCTATGAACATCATGGAGCATGTGTCCTTGTTATATGTTGGAGCATCTTGTGGGTATATGCCCAGGAATGGTATAGCTGGGTCCTTAAGTAATACTATGTCCAATTTCCTGAGGAATCATGAGACTGATTTCCAGGGTAGTTATACCAACTTGCAATCCCACATGCCACATGAAATGGAAAAGTGTTCCTCTTTCTCCACAACCTTGCCAGCATCTGTCTAGCCCACTCTTAGGATGTATTTTGCAAGTGTGTGTGTGTGTGTGTCTGTCTATGTTTCTGCATCTCTGTCTATGTGTACAATTGTCCAGAGATGAAGAGGGTGTTGAAGCCTCTAGGCTAAACTTCCAGATATTTGTGGGCCATTACATGGGTGCTGGGAATGAACTTTTAAGTCCTCTGCAAAAGCAGCAACTGTTATTAACCCCTGAACTATCTTTCCAACTGCTGTAATGTGTTTTTTCAGTGTTAGAAGTCTATAAAATGGAAATTTTCTAATCTTTTTATATTAACAGATTAAATTATGGTAGCATGGTATTTACACACCAGGTAAATAAGAAATTTTCAGAAAAAACAAAGTAGAACTTAAATGTTCTTGTATATAAAAGTAAATGCATCCCTTCCCCATAAAGGGTAAACATAACTATGGTCTAGTCAGTGTCTGCTTTTTAAATATTTATTTATTTATTTATTTATTTATTTTATTGCAGTTCTGGGGGTTGTAGACACAGTAGGCAAGTGTACTACCATTGAACTATATTCCCAACCAATTTTTTTTTTTTATCTTCCAAGCTCACTATGTAGCCCAAAGTTGTATGAACTTACTGTGACTCATTTATTCCACTGGATTTCATAAGTGCACATTGAATTTTTCTAAGATATAATTCATGGGAAGGATTTTTTTTTCTGTTCCTTAAGGAAAATGAACTGAGATTGAATGCCTAGAAATACAGCTACACTAAATTTAATTTGTTTATTTAGAGCAAAATTATTATTACTGTTTTCTTGGACTAAGATGTAGATAAATTTATTTTTTTTATTTCATTGATTTCAGAAAGTTCTTTGGAATATGCTCTTATTTTGCTAGTTAGAAAAATATGTAATGAGACTTTCACTATATTGAGTCTTTAAGTAATGATTCTCTAGGTTTATATTATTAGGTCAATTGGATTTATATTTATTTTTATGTAGGCATAGACATCGTCTAGAGACTGGCTTTTGGTTTGGTTGCAGAATGTGTTTGGGTATCCGTTTACAGTAATGAATATAAGTAGTGATATCATCATTGCTATTTTTAAACATCCATTGGTCATCAGGAATGTGCTAAAGTCTGAATATAACATGGTTAGTTATGTTACTGTTCGTGCCCATGTTGACTAAAGGAAGATATTCCCATTATGAGGAAGCTATCAAATGCTATGGTTTGAAGTTAAACATTAATACACTCCTAAGATACTGGAAGATGTTTAGAAGGTTGCCTGTGATTTCTGAAGAGCATCTAGCAGTTTTCTTCTTGTATATCAACTTCCCATATTAGTTTCTTATTTTTTATGCATATTATTATATCTCTTTTTAGTTTTCCTCACTGGAGAAAAAGCCAACTCTGTACTAAAACGATACCCAAGAGCAAATGGGCTTTTTGAAGAAATAAGACAGGGCAACATTGAGCGTGAGTGCAGAGAAGAAGTCTGTACATATGAAGAAGTCAGAGAGGCTTTTGAAGATCATGAAAAAACTGTAAGTATACTGGCAACATAAAACATGTTCACAGGATTACTTACCATTTGATATATTCTGAAACCTACATTCCTAAAGAACATGAATTGCTTCTAGCTAAAAGTGAATTTGCTGAAGAAGTCTACATGTAACAGTGAATAAATAAGGTTCTGGATAGGAGAAAACTAGACTTACTTCCCTTTGTCTGTCTTTGAGGGCCATGTTTCCACGGTGCTCTGCTTAGCTAGCAGTTTTGGTGGCAAGACATCCAGTTCACACAAGGCGTTGATCTATAAAATAGGTGGTGTCTTTACCTCTCAATGCTTAATCAGAGAGAGGGGATGGAGGAAGGTATGGGGAACAGTTAGTGTTTTGATGCTTTATTTCTCCTAGGCTGGGAGTACATAGCTGAGTGGTAGGATGCCTCCCTTGTATGCTTGAGACACCAGGTTCCAACTATAGAACCAAAAAAGCATTTGTTTTAGCTCTCTACTTTTGGTCTCTTCTTCCATATTTGACTTTACTCAGACTGGAGGCTATTCAAAGATAACAGGGTTGTGAAAGCAGAAGCAAGGATGTAAACTTTCTAGGTCATCAGTACTGTTGTAACTTAAAACACCAGAGATAGCTGTTATCAAAAGATCCATGCCTATGCACCAAGAAAATAATATTGTATGCTAAATAAGTGGTATATCATGTGTTATAGGGGCATTCATTATGCCACAGGAACAGTGAGAACATATACATTTTAAAGAAGGAGGGTTTGATCTTTTGCTTGGTGAAGAAGACTCTCAAGATGAGAGAAAGGACCTCAAAGAAATTGCTAGATTCTCTTGTTCAAAGAAAAGCAAAATCTGTTTATAATTAACAAGCTGTGCTTTTCATAAGCTTTACAGGTTTTACAAGTAGTAGTTTATTGTCATATATGTACTGAATTATGGGTATAGTTTTCTTTGTATGGCCTTGTAGTTCAAACACCACTTAACAAACAGCCCCTCTTCGCAGTCACTTAGTTATCCTTCATTAGATACATGGTTTCCATATGTACTTCATCTATTTCTAGATTTTTCTATCCTAGTTTATCCATTTGCTTTCAGAAGATTTATTTTATGTTCTAATATAAATTAGAAGTAGTTCTACATTGTTATAGTATTCTACAGCAGTTTATGAAATTTCTTACCTACCAAAGAGACAATGGGCTGCCTTTGTCATGTGAATTTTAGTATTAAATTGTCTAGCTTAAAAAAGTATTTTATCAGTATTTTTTATTGGGATTTTTTTTTCAGTTTGCACTCCTTCCCAAATAATCTGCATTTGCCATGGTAAGTAGTAACTTCACCCATGTACTTGTTGCCTCTTTACATCAAAACCATTTATTATGGTTTGATTACTAAGTGACCCTACAGGTTCATGTACTGAAAGTTTAGTTTCCACCTACTAGGAATTTTAGAAGGTAGGGCCTCACGAAACAAAGTAGGTTACTGGGGGTATATCTTTGAAAGGTATCTTCCTTCTGCTTCTTCCTGTCTGTCTCTGCTGTCTGACCACTATGAGGTGAGTAGACTGCCACATTTTGCTGTACCATGCTTGCCTCAGACTCAAAGCAATATATCCTACCAGCCATACTTTGAGACCTCTTAAGCTATAAGCAAAATTTAATCCCCTTCCTTTAAACTGTTTCTCTAAGGTATTTTTTGAGCAACAGAATGTATAATGTATACATTACTACTACCATCTTAAGTCTATTTTTTATTCTTACCACATAATTTAAAATATACATTTTTTTATTCATTAGTTCTTTGAGAATTTTGTACAATGATGTCATTCTCTCTCTTCCCAAATTTTTCCAAGATCCACCTCCACTTCTCTGAGCACTCAATTTTTTTTCCTATTTATTGATTGATTTAGTAATTTTATAGGAAGAGGGAGGGGCACATGCCAGTAGGTCAGAGGACAATTACACGTATTAGCTTTCTCTTTCCATGATGTGAGTTCTAAGACTTGAATGCAGGCTTGGTGGCAGTTACTTTTACCAACTTAGTCATCTAAGTGATATCTGCATAATTTTTAAAATGGCAGGCCGGAATGACATTTTAACTTTTCTTCACTATGCATCGTGATTCATACCTATAGAAGCAATACTCAGGAGATGAGTAAGATTGTGAATTAATCATAGACTATGTAGTGAGTTCTAGGCTAGTCTGGCAATACTATTAAGAACAATTCTCCAAAACAAAACAAAACAACACACATCTCTTCTCTGTGAAGGCTTCATATCTCCTCCAGTAAAAGCCAAAAATTCAGAATCACCTATAAGGTACAGTTGTTTTCACCCTGCACTAGTACTTCCCTACGGAAGAAATTTCACATCTCCATGAATTCATCCCCTTAGTAATTATGTAGTAGCTTTCTTCTGCTTCCTTCCAGTTAATACAAAGCAAGTGCCCTGTCTTGGATTTTTGATATCTGTTCTTTTCCTTTGCAAATGGATATGTCTGAGGTCATTGTGAAGCTTCACTTTCTCAGTAAGGAAGTATTCTATCTCCTGTGATTTCTCCCCCAGCACTTATCACCATCTGACATTGATTTTTTTTTTTATTCATTAGTTGTTCACTTTCTTCCCAATGACAGCATTATTTCTCATTTGTTTGGTTCATAGCTATGAAGTTCTGACACATACTAGTGACTAAATAAATACTTAATAGAGGAAAGAAGTAATAAATTGTGAAATTATAAAACACATTTAAAACATCAGATGGAGTAACTTAAATTTTGTTCATGAATTAGATGATAGATATGGACTTTAAAATGTATTTTTTGTTAATATTAGCTTGCTGCTCTCTCTATGGTTTCAAAACCTGTCATAAAATTATTTATATAATTAAAATGATAGCATTTAGAATAGGGTGTTATTGGAAGGCATTTAGGTCAAAGTAGTAATGTCTAACCTGCTTCAAGGCAACTATTTGAGAATCATGTTTGTTACATCCTAAGAAGGTACTAGAGTAACAAGAAAAAAAATCATTAGCTTTTGAGACTTGCTTTCTCCTACACTTCTTATCTTTTTGCACACTAAAATTTCTTACTTAAAACAGATTTTGTGTGACATATTCATCATCCTCAAGTATAGATTATGTGAATTTAGTAGATAACATAGGAAATATTGATGTGTAACTCAATATTCAATACCTAATTGAGTCCACGTTTAATTTTAGATTGGGAGAAAAGACATACTTAGTGGTCATGTAAAGTGGTTCAGATTTATGCAGATATTACCTGCTAAATAACTACTATGTAACAGGCATAGGATATATAAAAAGTTGAGTTCTGATATAAGTGACTGACTAGACATGAAAATTCATGTAAGCATTTAGTACATCTTGTTTGGGGGGAGAGGAATTGCTGGCCTAATCTAGAAATTTTCAATGCTATGTCAACATTTTACCACTGACCTACATTCCAACCTGAAATTCACAGCATTTTTTTTTCTGCATGGTGCTAAAAGTTAAGTTTGGTGGTTTCACACTATGCAAGTGCTCTACTAAGCCATATTTTATTTCATCCTAATTATGTAGATTTTTGTCCTTTATATTTCAATAAAATAGAAGTAGAAAAAAATTTTGAAACATCAGAGAATGACCTAGATCTGATTTGATGTCTCAACTCTGCCACCTACTGACTGAAGTATTTTCAATTAAACATTTTACCTTAATGTTAATTGTACATACATTTTTAGGTGTATGAGTTTATGTGCTCGGTGATGCCTATAACAGACAAATCTTAAAATATATTTCATTCAAGTTTCAGCTGCTGAATTATAGCTATTTTATTTAGGTCTCATATTTCTGCCTGATAACTTCCCCCCCCCCTTTTTTTTCCAAAAATGAGTGTGTGTGTGTCTGTCTGTCTGCCTGTCTGTCTGTGTCTGTGTCTGTGTGTGCATAGACATAGGAAGATAAAATTGGAGGAGTAAATTCTCATCTTTATTCTCTTTGGTTTTTTTTTTTCCTGTTACTATACTGCCAACTCCCTCTTCCATCTTCCATATTACAGAAGGAATGCTAGGATTACAGATGTGTGTCATCACATATGGCTTTTTAAAAATTGCTTATTAAACTTATAAAATGTATTTTAAAATATACAACTTAGTATTGACATTTTTTAAGTCATCAAAAATTTATAATAGTTAAATACCACTTAAATATACACAATAACTTCTGAAGCTAAAAGTAATATGCACTCAATCAGTTTTTATAATCTGTTTAGAACATTAAACATGATAGAAGTAGAAAAAAATCTCTTATGAAGTCTTCAATGAGGGGAAGTTGTAACAAGTTCCTGATTAGACAGAAATGGTTCCATCTCCAAGGGAGAATATGCAGTGTAATTGTGGCTTCATAGAATGAATTGGGGTAGTGTTCCTTTTCTGTTTCTATTTTGTGTAATAGTTTGAGGAGTATTGGAATTAGGTCTTCTTTGAAGGTCTGATAGAATTCTGCACTAAACCCATCTGGTCCTGGGCTCTTTTTGGTTGGGAGACTTTTATTTTATTTTATTTTATTTTATTTTTTTTTTTTTTTT
>JADRCC010201385.1:0-11586 GCA_019843855.1 Hylomyscus alleni
TTTTTTTTTTCATTAGACTTCTGTAGAAGAAGTCTGACACAGCCTGGGGCTTGGAGAGACAATGCGCATACAAATATCACTTCTAACCATTCCTGCCATTTGTCCCTACATGCACTCTGTTCAGAGAGTCGGCCTCAAGTGTAGTTCTGAGACTGGAACAACAAGCCTTTTCTCAGAATCCTTTGGCAGAGAAGCTGAGGTAGCGCCGGGAAGAAGTACGCCAAAGCCCAATTATTCTTCTAGGAGCTGAGCATGCTGGGCAGAACTGCGCAATGTTCCATCTCCCTCTTGGTGAGACGGGGGCTTCTTTCTTCTCTTTTTTTTTTCTTTTTTGCCTCGTTTCCTGCCATTTCTAGGTGCTGTGATTTTGTCACACACTAGACAGAGGAGGAGACAGTAAGCGTTTATCATTCCCCTGGGCAAAGTTTCATGGATATCCAGCAGATGCAATTGCTTTCATGGCTTTCTTCTTAAGTGTGGCATTAAGAAGCCTCTGGCAGTATTACAGCCAGGGACCACCCTCCCCCCACCCCCAGCACTGGGCACTCAGAAGGACCTTAAGGACTGGTCAGGAGCATGAGCAAGAGGATTGCTGGACACATTTGGATATCCAGGGCTACACACTCAACCCTAGTTTCAGCAAAAGCAAAAAGAGTGACAAATAATCACCATGCTACCTTGGTTGAGCATTAGCAGCCATGGACCAATAGCTTCTGATTCAAACCTTTCTTTTGAAAGAATGACACATATGGAGACAGAAAGACAAGCTTCAGGTTATTTTCTTCTTATCTTCTCTATTCACCATCCAAATATGTAGATGACTGTAATGGATGAGTAGGTTTTGTGAAAACAGTGGCCAATGAAACGAAACAGTGGCCGGTGAAACGCTTTGAAATAAAGAACAGAAAGTCACTTGGTTTTCATCCCAGCGTTACTTCACTTATTCAACAAACATCTGCGTGCCAAGTAGATGATTGAGATTGTTCTAGGTATGGGGGACAAAAGCCACTGCTGTCATGGAGCTCACAGTGTAGAACGAAGAGGCAGAGAGTGAAGATAAGAGTAAAATGTCTACTATTTAGATGCTGCTGTGTGGGAAGAGGAAAAATAATGGTGAGGTGGAAAGTAGAAAGAATTTCAAAGAAGATGAAAAAAAAATGGTATGGTGGCTATTGAAGGCCTAATGAAGTGATTTCCAGTGAAGTCCTGATGAAGTCAAGTGGGCACGCAATTGTGTGTTCTCCTATGGGACCAGTAGACACAAGCTCTGAGGATGGCATTTGAACTGGAATGCATAAGGAGGGTAATCAGGCCAGTGAGGTGAGCAGCATAGGCTAAGGAGAGGAAGAAGGGATGACATCACATGGTTGGAAGCAGAGCACAGAAATGGGAGTATTTTGATTTTACTCTCAGAGATATGAGACCCATTGAAGTGCTTTGTGCTGAGGGGAGGCATGATTTAATGGTTGTCTTAGGTTTCTATGTTGAAACTTGATTTGGAGATTCAAGGTAAGCCACGAGAGTTCAGATAAGGGACACTTCATTTTTTTTTTTTTTAAGATTTATTTTTATTTATTTTATGTGTATGGGTACACTGTAGCTGTAGCTATCATGTGTGTGGCTACTGTTGATCTCAGGACCTTTGCTGGCCCTGCTCGCTCCGGCCCTGCTCGCTCCGGCCCTGCTCGCTCCATTGTAATTTACTGCAGCTGTTTTCAGATGCACCAGAAGAGAGTGATCTCATTATGGGTGGTTGTGAGCCACCATGTGGTTGCTGGAATCTGAACTCAGGACCTTCGGAAGAGCAGTCAGTGCTCTTACCCGCTGAGCCATCTCTCCAGCCCCAATAAGGGACACTTCAAAGACCACCAACAGCATAGTACTTAGAACAACAATTCATAAATGGAACTTCTTAAAACTGAAAAGCTTCCGCACAGCAAACGACACCATCATTTGGACAAAGTGGCAAAAGATTTTTTTTTTTAACCAACTATATATCTGATAAAGGGCTAATATCTAAAATACAGAAAGAACTAAAAATCTGGGTGTTTAGAAAATAAAGAATCCAATGGGGTACATATTTAAACAGAATTTTCAAAAGAGAAAATTCAAAAAGCTGAGAAACACTTAAAATGTTCAACATCCTTAGTCACCAGGGAAATATAAATCAAAACTACTTTGAGATTTCATCTAATACGGCCAAGACCAATAAAACAAATAACAGCTTATGCTGGTGAGGATGTGGAATAAGGGAACACTCTTCCATTGCTGGTGGGAGTGCAAACTTGTGCAGCCACTATGAAAATCAGTGTGACGGTTCCTTGGGAAGATGGGAATCAATCTACCTCAAGATCCAGCTAGACCAGTCTTGGGCATATTTCCAAAGGATGCTTCATCCTGCCAGAGATACCTTCTCCACCATGTTCACTGTTGTATTTATAATAGCAAGAAACAACCTAGTTGTCTCTCAACAGAAGAATGGATAAAGAAAATATGTCACATTTACACATGGAATATTTCTCAGTCATTAAAAGAATGAAATCATGAAATTAAAAAAAAAAAAGGTATCGCTAGAAAAAATCATCCTGAGTGAGGTAAACCAGACTCTGAAAGACAAATATGGTATATATTTGCTTATATGTGGATGTTAATTGATCAGTCATTGATAAGCAAACTACAACTCATAAAACCACAGAGGTTAGGTATAGAGTAAGAGATCAGCAGGAGAGATTTTTCTCTCTAGGACAGAGAAATAAAATATATAGTATGGATGGAAAAGGTGAGGGGACTAGAACAGTATGTTCAGATGGGAAAGGAGAAAGAAGAGAGGGGCAAGGACTGGAATACATGAAGGGATAGCTAAATCTAAGGGCTATTTGAGGGGACATATGGAAACCTAATACAGTAGAAGTTTCCATATATGTATGTGTATGTGTGTGTGTGTGTGTGTGTGTGTGTATGTATGAAGGTGATCTAAATGAAATCACGAAATAACAGGGAGACAGCCCTAATTAGACATCTTTTGTCACCCAATTAAGCTTTTAGTCTGGGAATGGATTCCAAGCAATTGAGTTCCTGCAAAAGGATCCCCAAGATACAAGCATTCTTATCAAGGCTCTAACCCCCAAACAACTCAGGCTATTGATAAGGCTAATAGTTCCTCTTCACAAACTGATGGTAAGGCCTGATTGCTGAAGACAACACCTACACAAGTCACTGAACACAGAGAAATAAAAGTTGATGCCTACCTAGAGCATTCATCCCTACTGACTGGTCTTCATGGAGCTGGAAGATACTCTGCATATTACCAAAGAGGAAATATAAACACCAACCCAGCTACAGACTCTTTGATCTGTAGTAGTGTCCTGCCTGCAAGATATGCTTGTGCACTAGTGGCTCAAAGCTTATGGAAGTAACCAACCAATACCTGATTGGACTTAAGGCTCACTCCATGAGATGGATCCCATACTTGATGGCAACACTATTCCCTCTGTCTCTTAAACTCTTTGTCAAGTATAGGTTCCATCTCATGGAGTGGGCCTTAAGTCCAATGCTTAGGTAGCCAAAAACCCAAGACTAGATAGGCTAGGGATATAGGAAAACAAAGCAAAACAAATATCACTCTTCTGCTAAAAAAGCAAAATAAATGAGTCCTAACAACATCCGGTTATACTCAAAGATCAGTGTTTTGCTTAGTCATCATCCAAGAATCTTCCTTTTTCAGGAGAAGGGACAAAAATAAAGACCTACAGCCAGAAAACATGCAGAGAGCAAGAAACCATGGAACACTCAGCCCTACAGGTGCGTTTTCCATCAAATTCCTCCCCTCAGGGCTCAGGGAAGCAGAAAGAGTTTAAGAGACAGAAGGGATACTGTTGCAGTAAATATTATTTGGAGATTTCTATCCCACCTTTGAGCATTTAGCTCCCAAATAAAAGATATAATGCCTTTATATTTATAATTAAGCCTTAAAGTTTTAGAGCTGGGCAGATATCAACCCTCTATGCTAGTTTGTCTACATCTCTGTCAGTAACCCCGATATATCACTTGCCATGTTCTGCCTGGGTCTCTTCTGCTCCAACAGGCCAGCCCTCATGGCCATGAGCTCATGATATACCTACCCAATGGTACCTACCTCTTCCTCCTCCCATTCCTTGTGATCTTTACCTCAGATCCCAAACCCAGGAATTTATGCCCCACTTATCTCTTTCTTCTGCCCAGCTACAGGCTGTAGGCATCTTTATTTAACCAATAGTTTTAAATTAAGACAAGGTTTGTACAACAAAAGCTGGCATATGTGAGAATTCATGTGTCTTGAGGCAACTAGACCTTGGGATACAGAATTTACTATCACAATACAAACAATACAGACCAAACTGGAGGAAATCAAGGGAAGAAGGCCTTTTAAGCACAGCACAACTAATGCACACATCACATACACATATGAACTTAAAGAGACTGTAGCAACATGCACAGGGCCTGAATGGATCTGCACCAGATAGGGACCTAGTGCTGAGAGGAGAAGTGAACACAAGCTTTCACCTCTAACTCAGAATCTGTCTCCAGTTGATAACCACTAGCAAACAAAAAATTATTTTTCTTCAGTGGAGTTTCACTGGGTATATAATCTACTCTTAAGGACAGGCTCCAGGCCTAGCAATAGCATTTTTGGAGGTTCTTTGTCTCAAGTCTCATAATTTCAGAGCATCTATCTATTTTTCTATCTATCTATCTATCTATCTATCTATCTATCTATCTATCTATCTATCTATCTATCTATCTATCTACCTACCTACCTACCTACCTACCTACCTATCTATCTATCTATCTATCTATCTATCTATCTATCTATCTATCTATCTATCTATCTATCTATCTTTTACCTTATATATCATTTGCATATATATTAGGACTTCCAGTTTTGTGTTTTTATGGGATTCCTGCATATATCTCATAAACATGAATCTATATGTTGCCTTGTGTGTCTCTGTGTATGTGTGTGTGTGTGTGTGTGTGTGTGTGTGTGTGTGCATATGCATGTGCATTTCTCTGGGTCTCTTTGTTCTATTTGTTTATTTTGTCCTAGGATGATTTGTTTGTTTTATTTTATTATTATTCATGAGATACCTGTTTGTGGATATGGAAGGGAAGGAAGGTGGGGAGGAACTCCGAGGCATTGGAAGAGGGGAAACCATAATCAGAATGTATTCTATGAAACAATCTATTTGGAATAAAAGAAAAATAGAAAGAAAAATAAAACAAAATGAAAAAGTAGGAAAAAAAAGAGATGAAGGCTGCTAAGCTAGATAAGATCTACCTGTTTGGTTGGACTGGGGCAGCAGAGCTGTGGGTAGAGGGTGGTAGGGTTCCAGATTCCAGGGAAGAAGTCTCTGTTCAAGCCAGGGCTGGGAGAATTGCTAAAAGGCTCCATTCATACTGTGAGAAGAGAAGGTAAATGAAAATGGAAAGAGAGAACCACCCGGTACGAGGGTCAAGGTTGAGGGAGATGAGGAATTCCATTTGGTATGTGCTAAATTTGAGATGAGTATTATATAATATCACATCGTGTATGTTTACCTGGGTTGCATACAGAGGTTGGAGCTGGAGTTAGACATTTGGAAAACCTCAGTTTACACTTGATGTTTGAAGCCATGAAGTGATTTGATGCTAAGGATGAGGAAAAGGGCAAGTGGACCTGAGCTAAGATCTAGTAGCATCCACATCTAACCTTCCTTTATGTCGCTTAGAAGCCTGTCTTAGTCAGGGTTTCTATTCCTGCACAAACATCATGACCAAGAAGCAAGTTGGGGAGTGTACTGGCTGGTTTTGTGTGTCAACTTGACACAGGCTGGAGTTATCACGGAGAAGGGAGTTTCAGTTGGAAGTGCCTCCATGAGACCCAGTTGTGGGGCATTTTCTCAATTGGTGCCATCCTTGGGCTGGAAGTCTTGGGTTCTATAAGAGAGCAGGCTGAGCAAACCAGGGGAAGCAAGCCAGCAAGGAACATCTCTCCATGGTCTCTGCATCAGCTCCTGCTTCCTGACCTGCTTGAGTTCCAGTCCTGACTTCCCTTGTGATAAACAGCAATGTAGAAGTAAGCCAAATAAACCCTTTCCTCCCCAACCTGCTTCATGGTCATGATGTTTGTGCAGGAATAGAAACCCTGACTAAGACAGGGAGGAAAGGGTTTATTCAGCTTACACTTCCACATGGCTGTTGATCATCAGAGGAAGTCAGGACTGGAACTCAGGCAGGTCATGAAGCAGGAGCTGATGCAGAGGCCATGGGGAGATGTTCCTTGCTGGCTTGCTTCCCCTGGTTTGCTCAGCCTTATGAGCACAGCAAGCAAAGGTCAAAGGAGAGGAAGATAATAAAAGGCAAACAAACAAAAGAAAAACATGGTAAAGAAAACACAGAACATAAATATGTCCTCTGAGAAGCTCTCGTATATAATGGTCCATGTGTGCTGCGGGCCATGGACCAGCCCATGTATGCTTTTTGGTTGGTGGCTCAGTCTCTGGGAGCTCCCCGGGGTCCTGTTAGTTGACACTGTTGGTCTTCCTGTGAGGTTGTCATCTCCTTCAGGGCCTTCAATCCTTCTAACTCTTCTGTAGGGGTCCATGGGCTCAGTCGAATGCTTGGCTGTGAGTATCTGCATCTACCTTGGTCAGCTGCTGATAGAGCCTCTCAGAGTACATATTTATGTTCTATACCTTCATTACATGTATTTTTTGTTTGTTTGTTTGCCTTTCATTATCTTCTTCTCCTTTGGCCTTTGCTTGCTGTGCCCATAAGACTTCTCCAATTTTACCAAGAAAATTACTTACATTAAAATGATACACAGTAAGTTTTACATGTTACCTCAAATTCATGCCAGAGCAGACTCAACTGGAACAGTTCTTGAGATGCCAACTTTGATCTTTATTGTGTCAGGGGACCTGATGGTCTCTAGCATCAGTGGGTACTAAAGAGGATAAGATACTGAAGTCATAGGATTCTGGTTAGCAACAAAGCCTATGTTTGTTATTCTTTTTTTTACCTTTCTGGGAGCCTTCAAAGACACCCCATTTCCTCTAGCTCAGTCTTCCTAATGCAGTGACCCTTTAATACAATTTTTCATGTTGTAGTGACCCCCCAGCCATAAATTTATTTTCCTTGCTACTTCACAACTGTAATTTTGCTGCTATGGATTATAATGTACGTATCTGTGTTTTCCGATGGTCTTAGGTGACCCATTAGAAAGGGTTGTTCAACCCCTATAAGGGTTGTGACCACAGGTTGAGAACCATTGCTAGGTAACCCTTTAGCATATGATCTTAAGTGCCTCACTCAGCAGTCTGTTTGATAAATGAATTTCAACATAGCACCCTTCTTTGCCTAGTTCAGAAACATGTATTCTGATTGTCACTGTGACAAGAGAAATGTCCAGATGAACTCCTTTGGCTCATCAGAATAATATCTTACTCTCATGCTATTAGGATGAATCCCTTTGAGAAACAATGAGTTGCAGAATTTGCATGGCACACCCCCACGTCACCTTTTTTTCATTACTCCACTGACTGGGTTGATCTTTAAGCAGGGTCAGATGCCACTTGTACCACCAAAGGATTTCACAATGTTCCATTTGTTACAGTCCAACAATTTTCCACCTGATTGGAGTCTATGATCACTGAATCCCACAATCAAATTCTTTGACTCTGTTGAGCCGCAGACTGATTTCTATTTGTGCCTCTAGTTCCTTTTTTGTTGTGACTCTTTCCTAGTTTCCTTAAATAATTGGAAGACACTGCTTGAAGGCTTTGTTCTGTTGCAAGAGAAAGGACAGGTGACTACTCCCATCATTATGCATATTACATGGGCCAATACCAACCTCCGAACTAGAAAAGCTCAAAGGGGCGCTTTGTTATAGGCCTGTAGTCAGATCCTTCCTACATTTCTTTCATTAATGTTTGTCTTTTTTTTTAAATTAAACATCTCTGGACTTGTAAATTTCTGTTAACTTAATGGAAAATGTGATTTTTAAAGGGAAAAGGCTCAATTTTATAGGGTTGCTCCTCATAATTTACTAGGAAACTACTTGAGAAGCTAAAACCCGATGTATCAAGGTAACTTTTTCATTTATGGAAGCTTGTCGCAGATGGTGGTGATTTGTGGGTAGTTTGACAACCTCTCTTACAAGAAAAAAAATTCACTCTGCCATTTGTGGGAAATGGAGCTTGAGCAGCTCATTTAAAAGAAATCTTACAGATCTGTGACATCTAGTAGAGAAATGAATACTCCTTCTAAAGGCAGAATTTGGCAGGTGACTAAAGGAATTTTTTAAAAAGTAAGAATGAGAAAGGAGAAGAGAAGAATAGCAAGGGAAGGATGAAGAGGAAAATGGAGATGGTTCAGAAATGCAAAGAAAAATGAGAGAAAAATGTAGAAAATATGAGTATGTGGTGATTTGCATATGCATGGCCTATGGAAAGTGACACTATTAGGACTTGTTAGAATAGATGTGGCCTTGTTGAAGGAACTGGTTTATTGTTTAGGTAGGTTTTGAGGTCTTTTAGGCCCAAATTCCATCCAGTGGGGAAGAGACCCTCCTCCTGGCTGCCTCTGGAAAACATAGTAGTTTCCTCCTGGCTGCCATTGGATCGAGATGTAGAACTCTTGGCTCTCCAGCCCCAAGTCAGCCTGCACGCTGCCATGCTTCCCACCATGATAATGGACTGAACCTCTGAAACTGTAAGCCAGCCCTAATACAATATTGTCCTTCATAAGAGTTACCTTGGTTATAGTGTCTCTTCACAGCAATAAAACTCTAACTAAGACAGAATATAAAGCCAAACTTTTGTGATGTGTTGACTTGGTTCCTTTCATGGGTGCTGGAATGTGAAGTGCATAGATGTGTGATAGCTGCTGTCTTGGGCTGTGTGGCCAGGCCTTCTATCTGAGATCTCTAGGTTATTAAACTTTTACCTTATGAGGCATCATTTCTTTCATTCAGCAATGGGAAAGGAGTTGGTGATGCTATATACCCCTATCTCATCTCCTTGTTAACATTTCAGGAAGAGCACAGAAAATGGCTACCCTGAAACCTAAGCACATTTTATACAATGAAAATGAAGTAGTCTTATCTGAATTTCTGTTATTTAAAGTATGTGAAATCTCATATACAGTTTTAGAAGTTTCATTCTGAACCAGAATAATCAAATTCTGCAATTGACCCTGGCTCTTTTGGAGTCATGGCCCACTGCTTTACTTTGTGGATCTGGGTAGGTAGAGAGACTATTACATCTCCATGACTTACTTTTCTGGGCAGTTCTTGGGTAAATGTTTCTTTTTGTTGGTCAGAATCTTATGGTAATGCTTTACATTATTGGATTTTTTTTTTCTGCTTGTTAATCATCCATCCCTCCATTCAGTCATCTATCTTTTTTTTTTATTTCCTTTGACAAAGGCTTGCATTTCTGATATTTTACACTGTCTTAGATCTGACCCTTCTTTGTTTTTAGCTAATGATGCAACAAGGATGTTTGCCTCTTCTTTTCCAGCATAAAACTTTACATTCTAGTTCAAATGTTCTTGAGAAAGCAGGGGTTCTTATTTATTTAAAAAAAAATGCAACCCAACACAAGAGGATTATTCTATTTTCCCTGGGTCTACAAGATAAAAAAATATGTGTATTTATGGGAAGCAGAGGCAGGCAGGTCTCTGAGTCTGCAACCAGCCTGGTCTATCAAGTGAGTTCTAGGTCAGTCAGGTCCATACAGAGAAACCCTGTCTCAAAAACCAAAACAAACCCAACACACACACACACACACACACACACACACACACACACACACACATACACTCTCTCTCTCCTTCTCTCTCTGCAGATATATATCTATATCTATATGCATATGTACATATATATGTACAGACACACACTCTCTCTGCAGATATATATATATATATATATATATATATATATATATATATGCACATAAGTGCACATAAGCCTTAAAAAGAATGAGAGAATAGAGTTCCTGGAACCATTGTAGGTGATATCTGTGATTGATGCTCATCGGTCTTGTGAAGGACACTTGCTCTTTGACAGTTAGGAACTTTGTCAAATGATACTCCAGATCAAGTCTTAGGAATCACTCTCACATCTACTGATTTTAAAGCCCATGGCTACTCTTCTCTTGCTCCCTATGCTCTGTCTTTATGTCTATTCTTTCACAGATATCAGATTTTATTCAAATATTTACTCCAAAGGAGAGGTGAAGATAATTCCCTTTTAATAGTGAGAAATTAATTGGAAAGTTGAGTGTGGTTTTTAGTAAAGGGAGCTTTTGTCATCCCTCTGATGGTGAAACACACAGGGAACATGTGTGAGAAATATATGGAAATATCTGAGAGCATTAACATTAAATATAATGGGTGTATGTGGAAGTGACTACAGTAGTCCGAGCATTACCTTCTGTGGGCAATGGAGAGAACCAAGCTAAGTAACACCTAAGCCAATTGTCTTCTCTAATATTCTCTGAGATGGCAACAGGAATGACAGCAATATAAGTAATTATTTGAATATACATAGAGAAAAGTCTTGTGTACGTATATAGTTTATGAAGATTTAAAAGATACCAATACCCCATTTATTTGCTATATTTGTGTTCTACAGGGCTTAGTCACAAACACGGGCAAAGTAGTAAGTAGTTTTTGTATCCAAGGAATCTGTGTGTTTTATAACAGAGTGGTGTGACAAAACGCTAGTTCTAAAACAAAGTGGTAAGGACTGTTTTTAAAATACATGAAGTTATAGAACCCATGAAAACAATTTAAATGGCCAAAGAGCACCAACTTTACAGCCATGGCACTGAAGATGAGGCGTGAAAGACAAAGCATTTTTGCTGATGGTTCTAACACCTTTCTGGGATTCAGGGCCATACTTAAAAGATTCTGAGGCAAGCAGAACATGGCATGTTTAGAGAGCAGTGAGTAGGGTGTGTCTAGAACACAGAATGAGATGTCGACAAAAAATTAACACTGAGTTTTCATGGGCTTCTGAAAATTTTCATTATTACCTTCTAGGAAATGAGGAAAAAGTATATTTTCTGAAAACAATGCCCTTCATTATATATGTGTTTCAGAAAGATCATACGTGAGAGTGTAGAATAAGAACAGGCAGAGAGACAAAGCAATCAGTTCATTGTGTGCATTATTACTTCTTATTATTGCCACGTCCTTTCGTGCATCTGGAAACCACTGGATGTCAACTTCCAAGATTTTCATAGGCCTTGAAAGGCATGGTGCTTGTGGTGCCTGAGCAGAAGATGTCTTAGTTATTTGCAGTCTAGAATAACTCCTTTCCCTAGGAAAAAGATTTGTTCCCCTTCTTATTCTTCTTTATTGAAGGTAATCAGTCACATCTCTGTCATTCTTTTTTTTCTCTCACACTTGTATGGAAGTATAAGAGGCTGAGCTGTGCCCTTCCATATTGCTCTGCTCCAACCCTAGCTACCAGTACCTCAGAAAGTGACTGGATTTTGAGAAAGGCTTTCTCTCTCTCTCTTTCTCTCTCTCTCTCTCTCTCTCTCTCTCTCTCTCTCTCTC
>JADRCC010201403.1:0-13907 GCA_019843855.1 Hylomyscus alleni
CCCTTTACCTGTGTTACGTCACAACCCATATATATTCGGAAAACAGTTCCTCCATCTCTCTCTCTCCTCCTTCTCTCTTTCCACGCCACTTCCCTCTTCTCCTCTCTCTATTAAACCTCCTACACGTGTATCTGTCTAGGCTAGTGTGTGTTTCCTGACTCGAACGCCGCTGTTTCCATCAATGAGAGATAAGGAAATGTATAGTAGAGGATGGCCAAGTTGGTCATCAAGGGGAGGAGAGGCCCTTGGCCCTGTGAAGGTTCTATGCCCCAGTGTAGGGGAATGACAGGGCTGATAAGTGGGAGAGGATGGGGTGGCGGGCATGGGGAGGGGGGAGGCAACAGGGGTTTGTTCTTGTTGTTTTTGATTGTTCATTAAATATTATTTAGAAAATAAAAAAAATATTAAAAAAAAAGAATATTCTGTTTCTCTCTCTCTCTCTCTCTCTCTCTCTCTCTCTCTCTCTGTGTGTGTGTGTGTGTGTGTGTGTGTGTGTGTGTGTGTGTGTGAATGTGTGTGGATGTGTGTGTGAGATAGAGAAAGTTTCTTCTATGTCTTCTACAAAATCTGATGAAACCAAGTAAAACTCTTGTTTTCCATGCTCTGTTTTCCTCCTTCAGATCCACTCAGGACTTAACTTTATGGAATAAATAAGAGAACAGAAGGACATTGTTTTTGAAATACTGCAAAAGTGTTTCAGCTTTCCTAGGATCCTAGAAAACTTGATCCTGAGTTCTTACCTCATGATTTTTAGGGGAAATCATAAACTAATTAGAAGACTGTGATATTGGTCTACTTTCCAGTGGTAGTATCAATAAGAAAAACTATCTGTAGCTGAGTGTAGAGGTCAGTGGCCAAACAGTTCCCTAGCATGTGTGACATGAATGAAGACTGAGTCTGATGCCTTATACAACACAAAAAAAAAATAAAGAAAAAAAAGACATCAAATGAATAATAGATCTGATCAAGAAAAACTGAAATCAGTTGCATTAGTAAATGGAATAAATCAAAATGAAAAGCAAATCACAAATGAATAAAATATTTACAATATATATTACAGACATAAATTTGATAGCTTTAATATGACAAAGTCTTCTAAAATAATGAGGGATGACAAATTGCTATAATAGAATAATAGGCAAAATGTATAAACTATCAATTTACATTAAAAGAAATATTATGGCCAACAGGCATATAAGATATTCAAATGCACTACTGGTAATAAAGAATGCAAATTATGATGTTTGCTTCTGGCCAAGATATAATAACAGGGGCTAAATTTATTCTCACACGTGAAACAACTAAATAAATGAAAATAAAATAAATGAGCAATGATTTTTAAGACACTGAGTATCAGGTAGTAAAGGACAATGATCTTTATGAGAACAAAACGAATGAAGTGAATCCTGTGATTATATTAATTTACTACCTGGAGATATCTAAACTAGGGGACTTAGATGGGAACCATATGAAAAGCATGGAGAATTCAGTTTAGGAGACAGAGTTAGGAGGCCAAAGAGTCCCAAAGAAGCTAGAGTTCACAAGGCCGAATTCTGAGACAGAAATTCACACAGAATCTTATAGTCAGACTTCTAGAGAGAGTTCTCCTCAATCTTTTAAAAAACATTCTCAAGCCATGCACAATAGAAACTACCCAAGGCTAGGGAATAACCATTTGGAGAGGTTAATGTGCTACAGGAAATTTTCACTCAAGAGTGTGAATAGTGTCCCCTCCCACCAATTAGACTGAAAAGACTTCTAATTCACTGTGCATTTCATGGAGCAGTTTGAGAGTTCTTTCATACATCCTGAGAAATAATTGGCTCTTTATTGTTCACTGCACTATACCTGAGAAATCACCAAAGCAAGTTCATTGCACTATACCTAACTA
Organism: Hylomyscus alleni; assembly: GCA_019843855.1. Lineage (NCBI taxonomy): Eukaryota > Metazoa > Chordata > Mammalia > Rodentia > Muridae > Hylomyscus > Hylomyscus alleni. The sequence continues at coordinate 1,892 of JADRCC010201403.1, forward strand.
ATCATAAATGCAAAATACAAAACATCTCAAGTTTTAGATTCCAAAAGGAATCATACCAGTAGGAAAAGGTTTTATTTTTAATCTTTCAGGAAAAGAAAAGTATCGAGAAACCAAAAAGATAAAGTCATAATATTTACATAGGATTTAGTCAGCTTTCTTTTTTAGTAAAGTAGGTTTATTTAGCTTTGTTTTGGAGAATTAAATTTCAAGATTTGAGTTGTGGATAGATGGAAATTTCTCTGGCCTCTGATCAGGATAGAAAGTGATAGCATATCATATCACAGTCAGAGTCCAGCTAGGACCCAATGGTCACATCTCAAATAGAACAAATAAGAAAAAGACAAAGACAAGTTTTCCCCTTTAACAGAAATCCTCTCTCAAGAAATGCCTAAAGGTTGCATGGAAACACCTAACAAGGTCATATGTTCATGTACACAATGACCTAAGGACCTTCTACTAGTTCTTACCCCATTATGTTACCTCTTCAGGGTTCTACCAACTCAACAAAACAGAACAAAACAAACAAACAAACAAAAACACAATCCTTGGAAGAAAGTCTTCAATCACTGTAAACCTTTAGGGGCCACAGAAAGTAACCAAATTCTCACAGCAGGATAGCCTTACTGGAATTGACCCACATATAAATTATCAGTCAATGGAAATTAATATAAAACTAACTCTGATGCTAGTATTAGCTAGACAAGAGTGTTTAACACTTATCAGAAGTGTATTCTCTGTGTTGACAAAGCAGAAAGAGCATATAGGCTAAATACCTCAAGTATTATAGAAAAAAAAACAAGTATAAAATGTAGGCATACATTTTTTGCAACCTATTTTTAATAAGGGTTTAACTTCTCCTCTAGTCTACTACACAGAAGTAGTGGAAGGGAAAAGTTATTAGGATATGTGGGAAGCGGACCTGTTCAGCAATAGTTCTTTGGGAGTGAGATTGATCTTTCTGGCAGCAGTTCTAACCCAAAGCAAACACTAAATATGATTTAGCAACTGAAAATCAGTCCTCTAGGCAGGCAGACATCAGGCAGGGACCAGCAGCTACAGTCCAGTCATTTCAACAAGTAGACAACAGACAGCTGTAGTTCAACTGAAGAAACTGCCAGTCTTGCCAACTGGCCTGAGGCTAGGCTACAGAAGTGGCAAGCTGCTGCTTGACCCTCGTGAGCAGTTCTTGGGCCAGTTTCTCTCAATGGCAGCATTATCACAACTTGAGGTCAACAGTGCTATGTAGGGCAAACCAATATATGTTTGTCTTTAGTAGAGGATAGCAAGGCAGAGCAAACTAAATGCCCAGTGCTTTTCTCCCACTGTCTGTGGGGTCATATTTATATTCCTTCATCAAGAGTCCTTTCACGTGTTTGCTATATCAAAACATCCTTTCATCTGTGTCTACTTCAGGAAAACAGTCTTTCATGTGTTTGTTTTAGCAAGATATCCTTTTACCTGTATGCCCCAGCAAAACATCATTTGATGTAACTAACTTTCCAAAGAGACTAGAAGTTTCCATTTCAATAAAATATAAGTACAAAATTACACTAAGTTGTTTTAAAATATACTAGTCATTTAAAAAAATTTTAGTCAAAGATGTAGGTTAAGTCCCTAATAGTGTAGGAAAACAAATCAGGGAACATGAACAAACCATTCGAACTATAATGCAAAGAAGAGATTTATTATTAATGCACGAGGCCAAAATATGGCATATGTGATGCTTGTAGGGGCCAAAAGAAGTTGTTGGACACCCTGGGACTGGGAATTGAACCTGGATCCTCTGGAAGAGCAACCAGTGCTCCTAACTGCTGACACATCTCTTTAGTTCCTCTTTGAAAATATATATGTATCTCCTCTGTGTGTTCAAGTAAGGCTAGAAGACAGTGTTGTAACCATTGGAGCTGGAGTTATAAGCTAAGCTACTGAACATAGATGCTGGGAACCAAACTCTGATGTCCAGGAAGATAATTTGAGCCATTTCTCATGTCCCTTGGCTTTTGCTTTTATCCATAGAACTTTTTAGGATATAATTCTGTGTTAATTAAGTTTTGTGTTTTCTGCTTTCTGGGAGGAAGAACAAACCAGTATCTTCTTTAATCTGTTCTATGGATCCAACACAAGTTGGTATGCAACACAGAAACATGCTTTCTATAGCCATATGAAGGGATCCAGACAAGTACCTGCAGAGGGAACAGGGCTAAAAAAAGGAGGAACCTTGCTTGCTGCAAGCCTTCAGTAGCTGGTATACCATGTGGATCCAAAAAAGAGGAATCCAGAAAAGAGAATTTAAAACAAAACAACAATAACAAAGTGGTTTCTCTCTGCAAGGGAGGAGTAGGTTTATATATACCTAACAGATTTTGCAAAGTGGATCATGATCCTAAATGCAAAACAAACCTCTAAGGCTTTCCAAAGAAAACAATCTGTGTCCTTGGGTTAAGAGTATGATTCATGAAAGAAAAAATATGTCAAGCTGAACTTTATAAGAATTAATAACATTTGCTCTGTAAAAAGGTATTATTGAGAGTATGCAAAACAATAAGCCTCAGACTGGTAGAAAATATTTTTGAATTATGTATTAAATAAAGGACTTGTATCTAGGTTATAAAAACAATTGAACATGAAGAAAGAAAACAAGCCAATTACAAATAGGCAGAAGATCTGAACAGATAATTCATTTTAAAATTCCATACAAATAACAAACAAGCATATGAAATGATGCTCTGCATCACTTGGTGTTAGGGAAATACAAATTAAAACAATAATGAGATACCACCACAGGACAATGAGGGAGGCCATTAGTATCTGACAATGCCATGTGCTGGCAAGAATGTAGAAGAATGGGATTTCTTATATATTATTAGTAGGAGTGGAAAATAGTATAGCTCTCTAGAAAGTGGTTTGGAAGCTTCTTATCATATGATCTAATTATTATAACTAGTAGGTATTTATTTTATTGTTTATGAAAGTAAAGCAACCCTTGCACCCATTAAGAACCTGTTCATAAATGTGTGTAACAATTTGAGTCATAGCTGCATAAAACTGGATATAATCCAAATGTCTATCAATAGTTTAATAAACACCTAGCATATTCATGCAATGGCATAACCTTTAGCTATAAGAAAGAACAATTCATATTTTATTACATAAATAGATCCCAAAGATATTCTACTTTGTGGAAAAAAAGAGTCAATCTCAAAAAATTATATTTTCTAAATATACACACATGTGTGTGTGTGTGTGTGTGTGTGTGTGTGTGTGTGTGTGTGCGTGTGAAATGAATTTAAAAGGAAGTGGTTGGAGGAAAGGAAGAGAGAAGAAGAAATGATGAAACACAGTACTCATGTATGGAATTTTTAAAGCAATAATTCAAAAATTAAATTTTTGTTGTGAGCCTAGCCTTTAATAGCTCAACCATCTCTTCAGCCATACTCAAAACTTCAAACTTCAGGTATTTTGAATTACAAATGGCAATTTAATGTCTGAAAAATCTGATTAAATAACCATTTTGAAATTTGAAAAAAAGTGAATAAAAGCATTATATATGTGATGACTTTATTTTTGTGGCAATTAGAAAAAGCAAACATACAAGGAGAGGGAATCATCAGTGGTTAATAGGGATTTTGGTTGGAGGAAGTTCATGACTATGCAGGACCAGCATGAGAGAAGTGATGAAACCACTTTCTGTCATAATCATGGCAATGGCTGATATAAATCTTTACATATATTCTAATGCAAACAACTATACACATATGGAAATCAAATACAATTATATACTCATAAAGACAGGCAAAACAGCAAATTATTTACTGACAAGACCTAAACTTTTATCAGCTACTCATACTAACTTGAGAAATCACAGTAAAAGTCCAGTGGCACTTAGTGAATGTGAACATATAAACACATATCCTATTACATCACTTTTACTCCTTCCTATACAGTTTAAGTGCATATGTCTGCATGCACAAGTATTAGAACGAAGTTATCTCACAAACAGAAACATCTCAAATTCCTATTCACAGAAAAAGAAAATTAGATATTAATGTATGGTGTTTTAATAAAATAAATTATGTCTTAATCCATTTGGAACTGACAAATTACCAGACCTTGAATTCATAAACAACTGACATGCATTTCTTTCAGCTCTGTATACTGGGAAATATATTTCTGAAATATATCAAGTTGAAGTAGATCAAGTTCTAGAAGATTCTATTGGGCAAGGCTTCCTTGGTCATAGACAGTGACTTCTCCTTATGCCCTTATGAGGTTGAAGGGCAAGCTAACTTTCTGTATTTCTTTTATAAAGGCATCAATGTCATTTATGAAGGTAGAGCTCTCATAACCAAACTATTTCCTAAAACCTCCCCCTTCTGTGTCACTAAAACATATAGGTATTCAGCGTGTCAAGGGACAGAGAATTCAGACCAGAGAAAACCTATGGTCTAAGGGAGCTAACAAAGCCACTGGCCTCTTTATCAGCACTGGTAAATCTCGAAAATTTAAGATGGAATAAAGTAAAGTAAAATATGTAAAAATGTTGACATGTAATTTTCTTTAAATCTACAAAGGGGATTACATATCAACATAGGGATTACTTTGAGGAGGAAACTGATTTTACAATCTAATTTTCAAGATAATAACATGGGATCAGTTTTTGTGCCAATTCTTCATTGTTAGACTTGCCTCAGAATGGCATTTATTAATGACTAATGGTGACCATTGAATGAGAAAAAATGAGCAGAAGATTATCATGTGCAAAAATGCAAAATATTTTTGTACCTATGTTTTGTCCATTTGTTTTTACACTAAAGTCAGTAAACTTGGTATTTTTGTTGGTGCTTCATTGCTTATTGATGTATATCATTTATTGATACTATGAACTAGGAAAGTATTGTTTTTCATCCATATGTCCTGGTTAAAATTTGCTGATGTTGTTTTTAGTGTGTGTGTGTGTGTGTGTGTGTGTGTGTGTGTGTGTGTGAAAACTTTATACAAACTAAGGTCATTTGGGAAGAGGGAACCACAACTGAGATAATGCCAAAATTACACTGGATTGGAAGTAAGTGTAGGGCATTTTCTTGACTAATGGTTGATATGAGAGGGTCCAGTCCTTTCTGCGTGGTTGTGTGTGGGCATGTGATCCAGGTGTGTATAAGAAAACAAGCTGAGCCAGGTGGTGGTAACGCATGCCTTTAATCCCAGCGCTTGGGAGGCAGAGGCAGGCAGATTTCTGAGTTCGAGGCCAGCCTGGTCTACAGAGTGAGTACCAGGACAGCCAGGACAACACAGAGAAACCCTGTCTTGAAAAACAAAAACAAAAACAAAAACAAAAACAAAACAAAAAAAGAAAACAAGCTGAGAAAGCCACAGAGGACAAGTCAGTAAGCAGCACTCTGCCCCTTTGTGCTTTGGCTCCAATTCCTGCCTCCAGGTTCCTGCTTTGACTTCCTGCCCCAAATTTTCTCAGTGATGGACTGTCATATGGAAGTATAAACCAGATAAACCCTCTTCTCCCAAGTTATTTGGTTATCATATTTATTACAGCAACAGAGAGAGAAATTAAGATTCCATTTTACCTTCATTGTCTGGGAGCAGTGTAACAAAAATTTAGCAAGGTAAAATCAAACATCTATTAAGACATAACTCACATATACATGGAGATGTTTAATTACTTTTTTTCTCCAAGTTATGATATTGTAACATATAGAAACAACAGAAAGGAAAGATTTATTTTTTGTGCCACAGTTTTAGCTGGTTTGAAATATCATGGCATGAAAGGAATAGAAGAATAGTGTAGATCATATCACAGCAAGCCAGAAAACAGAAAACTGGCTTCCTCCTTTCCTCTTTTTTTTCCATTTTATGTTCCCAGCTCTATAGAATGTTTTGACTATTTCCAAGTAGTTCTTCCCACACCTCAGTTAATCATCTCTGAAATATACTTCCAGACATACCCAAAAGTTGGCTTCAGTCTTAGAGGTAGTTCTGAAAAGAGTCAAGTTCACGATAAAGTCTGATTATCCCAGGAGGTGTCCAAACAGGTGGATTAGAATTCAGCTTTTAAATTCCATCTGCGTCTTGGCATGCATGGAGATACGTGCTTGTAATACTATCTTCCCAGGAGGCTGAAGCAGAAAGTTCACTAATTTCTTGACAGCTTTGGCAATATAGCTAGCAGTTGTTTCTAATCAAATAAATTATGGTGTAGCAGTTTCTTCTGAGGTTAAAACCTTCTCTCTTTAGAGGGAAAATTCTTAAGACATAGGAGGTGAAATGGAGGGTGAAAACAGATACCTTTAAGATAGAATGTTTTCAGGGAGGTTAAAGGAAAGGGTGTTCTAAGGGAAGTGAACATTCTATCCTGCAGGGTAGGAAGTAAGCAACTCACAAAAGTTTTAATATGTCCCTAAAACTGGCTAGATTCACTAGGCCCTGCCCTCTTTAATGTTATGTGAACAGTAAACACTGGTGAGAATTAAATCTCAGACTAGCTGAGCTGCTTTAGAGAGGCTCAGGTGGAACAACCCTGAAGAAGCAGAGACCAGCCAAGTAGCCTCAGAGAAAAAGCAATCAGCTGATCTGCATAAAAGAGGCTCAGAGCAGCTGAGCCACAGGGAAAGGACATGCTCCATCCTGTTGAGCTGCCTGTGTGGTGTTCGGTGTGCTCCAGGTTTTGGTCTTCAGTGAGCTGTCACTAATGCTGGTGTGGGCTTTAGTGATGCAGATATCTTTGAGTTATTTCTGCTTATTTGACTCTCACTCATATTCCTATAAGTAATCCCAATAAAGTTCATTGGTTCACCAAGTTGGATTTTGTGATCTTATCCACAGGATCCCAGTCTGTCATTAAGTCCCTATCTGAGATGAGTAGACATTTGTTCAGGAATAGTGTCACAAAAGAATACTTTCAGTTTAAATGAATACATAGGGTTTATGAAAGAGGCCAGTCACTGGGACTTGTCGAGAAACATTATAGTAAATAAAGGTATAGTGTGGTATAAAGGCTCAAGTTTTCTCTGTTGTTCTGTCTGTTCTTCATTGATAAGAATATCTAGAAACTTACAAGCTGCTTTCTCTTCTTGATACTAAAAGGGTCAGGGGAGGTGTAGTCTGGGGTTTCCTCTATTGCTGTAAATTAACAACACAAATGAGATTTAGTCTATTTTTATAGATTTTCATATGTCTGCAGTTTCTCAAAATAACCTGTATGCCTGAGACATATTTTCAGATGGTATATTATGATCATCTGCAGTACAAGTAAAGTCAAAATCTAAATCTGGTGGAGGCACTTCAACATGTTCTATATTATTTTTGAATCAATAGGCAGAGTAGGAAAATGTCCAAGTTCATGCATCTTTCACTCCCCACTGGAAAATATGCTTGTCCATAGGGCTCATGTGCCTCAGCGGAAGAGTCCTCTAAGAATAACTTGTAGGAGAACCATTAGCTAGGATCAACTGACATGAAACTGAGTCTGTTGAATGAGTTTAGACCTTTCCATGATTAATTCCATGTTTGTGGATTAGTAATGAAGGAAAGGGACATACGTTAAAATTAAAAGAGATAGTTTCTTAGGTAACTCTTCTGTCTCCACTTACTCCTAAATAATTGGTTTAATTACTTGAAGACCTATATAAATATAGGACAATATCTTAATATTTTTATTGTTGATATTACTTCTTTTCTTTCTAAATTTCTGTCTTTGAACACACAGTAAAAATCCACCAATCTGAATTTGGTCTCTGAAAGTAAAAATAAAAATCAGAATAAGAATTAGAAGCACGGGGACCAGCTGGACCTGGGCACCCAGGAACTCCTCCCGACCAGTGGCACTGGTTTCTTCTGATCTGGACCAGTGCCCCAAGCAGAAATTGAGTGTGAACTCCTCAGCCAGCCCACAATACCCAGAGGAAGCTCCACTCCCAGACACTCTAACACTATGAGGATCGTAGGATCAGAGGTGAGGAGGACACAACATCTACCCCAACATCAACACCAACACCAGAAGTAACTGGTACCAGTGGGATCCAGGCACCCAGGAACTCCTCCCGACTAGTGGCACAGGTTCGTTCCTGTCTGGGCCAGTGTCCTGAGCAGACTTTGGGCACGAATTCTGCAGCCAGTCCCACAATACCCAGAAGAGGCTCCACTCCCAGATGCTCTAACACACCCAGGACCACAGGATCCCAGAAGTTTGATCCCACTAGGATCTCAGGGTCCCAGAGGCAGCTTGACTTCCAAGAGCTCTGACACACCCAGAATCTCAGGATCACAGGATCCCAGAATCACATGATCACAGAGACAGCTAGACTCTGAGGAGTTCTGACACAAGCAGGATCACAGAAAGGATATGGCAGTGGCAGGTAGTACTAGAGATAACCAGATGGTGGGAGGCAAGGGTAAGAACATAAGCAACAGAAACCAAGGCTACTTGACATCATCAGAACCCAGTTCTTCCACCATAGCAAGTCCTGGACACACCATCACACCTGAAAAGCAAGATTCAGATCTAAAATCACTCCTAGTGATGATGATGGAGGACTTTATGAAGGACATAGATGCTGGACGGTGGTGGCACACGCCTTTAATCCCAGCACTTGGGAGGCAGAGGCAGGTGGATTTCTGAGTTCGAGGCCAGCCTGGTTTACAGAGTGAGTTCCAGGACAGCCAAGGCTACACAGAGAAACCCTGTCTCGAAAAAAACAAAACAAAACAAAAACAAAAAAAAAAAGAAGGACATAAATAACTCCCTTAAAGAAATACAGGATAACATAGGTAAACAGCTAGAAGCCCTTAAAGAGGAAACACAGAAATCCCTTGAAGAATTACAGAAAAACACAAACAGCAAAGGAAATGAACAAAACCATCCAAGACTTAAAAATAGAACTAGAAACAATAAAGAAATCACAAAAGCAGACAACCCTGGAATTAGAAAACCTAGGAAGAAGATCAGGAGTCATAGATGCAAGCATCACCAACTGAATACAAGAGATAGGTGGTATCATATAAGGGCTTTTGAATATATTTCTTATTTATTCATTTTTAATATTTTATGCTCTTTTACTATGCTTAACTCCCAAAGAATATTTTTTATGTTTTGAAACAATTTAGTATTCAAGATTAGATATAGGATCCTCAGTTATGGATAGTTTATATTTCTTAATGATATTTTTAGGATATGAAAGGATATGAATGAATATAAAAGTTAAACAAATTTGTATGTATTATTTGATTCTCAAAATATTCAATATTATTAATAATTTTTATGTATAAAATGCTTTTAAATAATAAAAAATTAAGAAAAAATATAAAAATAAAAAAATTTAGAAGCATGTTTCTTAGGAGTCCTACGAAAGAATTAAAAGAACCTTATACTTTCTGAAAATCTAATCATTTAGATCAATAAAATAGTTGACAAAAAGAATCCCATACAAGTTTACTAACTTTGCAAGTGCTTAGGAATCACACAAGAGTGTGAATCCCTAGAAAGGTCACAGAGTTGAATACTATATACATTCTCATACAGGAAATTTGAACAGGCTCTGTAGGCAACTTTAGAGGAACAGAAAAAGATCTTGAAGAGAGAAGAATGTTCCTCAAAGAAAAGATACTAACCAGAAATCTAGTTTACCTGGGATCTGGTATAATGTCAACTCTGGCATTTCTTATGAAGCACATGTCCTTTCAGCACATAGGTGCACTTTGAGGGGGCTTTTGGGGGCAGAAGCTGGAAGATTACAGTTTTAGAGGTAGGTTGAGCTATGATGGAATAACCTTTCTCTATAGCCAAAGAAGTAAAAGAAAAAAAGAAAGAAAATGGACAGAGGGTAAATGGAGAGAGAGGTACTAAGAAGGAGGAGGAGGAGGAGAGAGGGAGGAAAGAGGAAGGATTTGGGAGGAATAAAAGGAATACATTCTCCTGATCTGTATCAGGAGAAACGTCAGAAAATATTGATGTATTTATTTAAAGTTTTCAGTATGGCAATCATACTTTGGAGAGGCATTTTCTGAGCCCCAAGAACTGAATGGTAGTAATGCAACATTTGAAATGGAAACATATTTTAAGCTCCAGAGTTAAAGAATGACATGAGTCATTATATAAAAAGACATTCAAAGTAACAAACAAGATGATTTAAAATAAATTAGGAAGATATATCTTTTTGAATAAGAGAAACCATGGGTAAAGATGAAAAATTGAGAGACAAAAGAAAGGATGATTTTTTTCATATAAAAGAAATGTCCAGATGGCATTGTAATTTTGAGCATTGGAATATCTAAACTGCCTCAAGCTAAACTGCCTCAAGCACATAAAATGATAGAAAAATATTAAAAAGAGAAAGTAAAAAAACATAAATGAGTGTATAGGCAAGATATACAATGTACAATAGGCAGGAGGATAGTGAACAAGGTTGACTAAATATTCAGCTAAATATTTAGCTGAATAAAGCTAAATATTCAGTCTGGCTGACTAAATATTCAGTCTGAAGAGCAAGATGATCAAGTTTTTGGTGACTAAACACAGCAAAGATTTAATATTTCTATTTTGATGTTAGTCAGGATCAAGACCCATCTCTGAAATCTCCCAACTCTCTCAAAGGAGATTGAATACTGCTTCTGCATATGACCCACAACAGTCCTGGGACATCAGAATATGGAACTGCTAGTCATCTATGCAACTGAATCAGTCCTCTGTCCAAAATTCTAGGAGACAACACTACCAGTTGCCAACCTTGAACTAGTTGCAGATGGTGAGATTAGACAGTTCCCATGGAGGATTAAGGGGAAAGAAACAACAGGAAATAGAAAACAAAGGAATAGTTTTTGGTAAGTTTATATTGATTAAATGGGCAGTGGTCCTCTTTCCCTACTGCTGACAAAAAAGCTAGACTGTGGGCCAACTCTGAGTGTTGCTCTGGCTCTTAGAGGATAAACCCACTAAAATCCCCAAGAGTTCTATTTTTTCCAACTGTGGCCATGATAAATCCTGTTTCCTCTTTGACTTCCAATGAAATATAATTCTGGAGGACCTTCTGGTTTCATGAAATGCAACATTCTAGCATGCTTGTTTCTGTGATTAATTTCATTCCTTCTTCCACTCTTCACTTTGGCAACACAAATATAGCCTTTTTTGCTCAGCATGTGCTGGGTTTTGGCTCCCATGTGTGACAACAGAAGATACTCTGTTCCTTTCAATCTTTGCCTGAATATTATTTTATTTGTGCTAACAGAGTGGCCACCATGTCAAGAAACTCCCAATTATTTTGAGTACATTATATTCTGGCCTACTTAAACACCCTCAGAGTCTAATCCCATATGTACTTTCCCAGTCATTGCCAGTAATGGTAGCCAATTCCTGCAACTATTTGTGTTTCAATCTTTTTCTTATTTTATTGGACTGAGCTGGGTATCTTGTGGGATATATTAGAACTTATCTGTAGTATCAGTTTGGCACCCAAGAGAAGCACGTGTTCCAGTTTTATTAATTTTTTTTTGTGACAAATGGCATTACCAGAAGGAACTTAGGGAAAGGATGGGTTTATTTCATCTTACACTTCCAGGACACAGTCCACTGTTGAGTGAAGTCAAGTCAGAAACTCAAGAAGGAAATTGAAGCAGAAGCCAAGGACTGTGCCGGTTTGTTCACTGGCCCATGCTTATCCAACTTTCTTTTATAGCCTAGGATCACATGTTCAAGGAATGGTAATGACCACAGTGGGCTAAATTATTAATTAATAATCAAGACAGTGCCCCACAGATGATCTCACAAGTCAGTTATCTGATATTGGCGTTTTCTCCTCAAGTGATTCTAGGCTCTTTCAAGTTGACCATCAAAGCTAGCTAGGAGAGTGATGGAAACTTCTGGAAAAAGTAACCTATAAGCTTAGGAGGCTCTATAGAATAGTTCTATAAAGGAGAACTGTTTTCTTTCCATATTATGGTTAGGCTACTACTGTTAACTCTTTAGGATTCTAAGAAATTTTCATTTTTTAAAACATTCATCTAAAAAAAAAAA
>JADRCC010201405.1:0-16704 GCA_019843855.1 Hylomyscus alleni
TTCTGGTTTTGTTTTTTTTTTTTTTTTTGGAAATCTTGTTTGTAAGTACCACAAATACATTTCAATTGATAAAGAGAGCAGTAGGTAAAAATGTGTCCTCAAATCCTGCCTGCTCACTACCGACATACACAGATTTTTTTTCTAGTACATTGCTCAATTGTGAAATGTGGGAGAAAGCATGCAATAAACATTTTTTTTGCAGCAAATTTTAGTAAAATATCTGTAAAAAGAAGACCAAATATACCAATGTTGAATATTACAATGTATTTGATTAATTTTTTCTTCTTTTAATACAAAATTGTCAGATAATCTTGTCCTGCAAAAATACTACATTTTAAAATTCAGTGTGGTGCTATCAGGCACCCCCGGTCTCTTCCAGCTATAAGTGGTACTGGGCTCGTACTGCTTGTCAAAATTTAATGAGAGGGCCCGTTCTAAAATAATTGAATTTTCATATCAGAACGAACCAGGATTACTCAGACAATAAAATTGCTGAGTCCTGTACTGTTACCAGCAAATACCTTTTGCTTTGCTCATGAAATCAGTATGTAAATGTTCAGGGTTTGTATTTAAGGCATCTTAGGCATTTGGAGTTGTAGTACTAGCAATAATTTCAAATGGTGCCGGTGATAAGTAGCTGGTTTTTTATAATGTTCAAAGTGTAATTTGTTTGGGAATCAGGATAAGCATTTGGTTTATATTTTATATAAATGTTAATGCATTTGCAGTTTAATTATGTTTCTTAACTTTTAGCATTTCAGAAGTCAAATTTGAGGACTGGTCCATCAGATGGTCTTGCTTTCTTAACATTCTGAAAAATGGGAGCACCCCCATGCAGTGCGTTTGAAAGTAAGAGGTGCTGGGGAAGGTGCTGATGGTATGTTGGGGAGTCAAGCCAGGAGCACTGGTGATGAAGGAAGGAGGAGAAATGCCGTGTCTTAGGTGTGTCATCCCCATTCCTGCCCTGAGAGCCCTCCATCAACAGACGGGAGACACCTCTGCCGAGTGACTAATTTAGTTCTTTTATAAACGCTGAGTTGGAGAGCACCTATTGAATAAAGTAGTATAATTTAAAAAAAAATTAACCAGGGTTCCTGTAGTGCTGCAGTGATTGAGGGCACCAGAAGAGAATAAGAGCTCTCCCTACTGTAGCAGAGAAAGTTGCTTTAGGACATGTTATTTTCCATGATACTATTTTTAAAATGATCTGCAGATTATTAGCCTTTATGCAAATGCATACTCAATCAAAAGTTAGCTCTGTAATTTGCCAGTGAAAGCAATACTTGTCAAATTCATTTTTTCCCTATGCTATGGCTTGGTTTAGTTGAGAATATTGAATAATGCAGCTTTAGAGACAGAAGAGCCAGCCTTTCTTTCCTTTTTATCATAGGGCATAGGGGTGGTCAAACAACAGCCTCTGAGCCGAACCCAGCCTGCTGACTACTTTTATAAATAAAGCTTCCTTGGAACATACTTCAGTTCATTCACTGTGATGATTTTATGTGTCTCGTTTCATTGATCTTGTTGCCGTGAAATAGCGTGAGCAAAATAAACTAATAAAGAAAGGATTTATTTGCCCTTCAATTCCAGGTTGCCATCCATTAGTGTGGGGAAGTTGAGGCAGGAACTTGCATCATCATATCTTTAATTAAGAGCAGAGAGAGAACAACTGTGTGGATTCTTGTTTGTATCTCTCTAGTTTCATTTCTTTACTCTTAATTCTGTTCTGGAATACCTGCATAGGGGATTTTGCATTTCACAGTGGGTTGTGTCTCCCTACCTTGTTTAACCACCAAGACAATCCTCATAGACACGTCTACAGGCCAATCTTATCTACACAAATTCCTCATTAAGACTCTGGAGAGTCTTAATTCAAGACTGCTGTTAGAGAGTACTGACTGCTTTTCCAGAGGACCACATTTCTGTTTCTAGCACTGACAAGCTAGCCCCAAACAGTCTGTAACTCCAGTTCCAGGGGAGATGAGACCCTCTTCTGGCCACCTAAAATACCAGGTATACATTTGTACATATAAACACATTTGAGAAAAACACAGAAACATAAAACAAAAATGAATAATAAAAATACTTTTCTAAAATACTCTTCTCTCAGGTTGTGTCAAAGTTGACAGAGAAATAGACTAGGGCTAATCTACCAGTCTTCAATGTGCTTGAAGCCCTGGGTCTGTGGGCTTCCTTTTACATTACCTCAAGGAGCACAGACTGGTTATTATCATTAATGTTACTGGAGTTTTGGGGTCAAAGCTGAAACTCAAGCAGCCCCAACAAGCCAGACTTAGCCTCCTGTCCCCAACATACTAAAAAAAGATACAATTCATAGTGAAAATTAAAGATTTGTTTACCATGGCCACATTGGATAAAAGAAAAAAATATGAGGGAGTTTCATTGCCCCAGGTCAAGGGCTCTGAAATGAAGTTGAGGTTTCAGTAATGGACAAGAATGGTTGAAAATTTTAGCTCAGTTGCACGGTATGTGCCTAGCACACACAAAACTCTACACTTGACCCCTTGTTTATAATAAACCGGGCATGGTACATGCCTGTAATCCTAGCACTCAGGTGGGGGGGTGGAGGAAGGAGGATGAGATAGTCAAGGTTATCCTTTGCTAGTGACTTAAAGTTAGAGGCTAGAATGCAATACATCAGATGTCCAACTCAAAATAACAAACAGCAACAATAACATTCAACAGATATATGTATATAAATATACATGTAAACACATATATACATGCATGTATGTATATATACATATATTTAAACACACATCTTTATGTATGTGTGTGTGTAACAATGAAAAAGAGCTGTGAATTTGTAAGAGCAAGGAGGGATTTAGAAGAAGGAAAGGGAAGGGGGAAGTAATATTATGATCTCAAAAATTAAGTAAATAATTAAAAAACTTTTTGTCTTAATTAGTTGAAATTCTTCCAGGCAGAACACCACCTCTTCAGTTATTTGCTTACCTTATCCTAATGCACAGTTTGTTTACGTGAAACAAAAGAAATATTTAATTCTCAGCTTTTTTGATTAAGATTTATTGCCTTATTTTAGCAACTTTTGGGAGTACCAAAGATAATACTATAGTTAATAAACAATATGAACTGTGGATTTGAAAATACAAATTTGATTCAGTAACAAGAGTAAATAATTTTGCCATTAATACCATTGTGGCCTGTGGTAGTTACATGTTAACCCTTGCCATGTGGGAGTTACATGCCAAAGTGTACTTGCTTTGTGTCACAAGGCATACATACCCTGGCCATCACATAAACTTCATTTCTCAGCCCAAGAATCAGATGTTTCTCCAGAAGTTTCCCTTTACAAAACAAACCTCTGTAGAGTAGAATGGGAATTGCAACCCTGGTCTGCCTGAGAGTTCTGTGTGATGAACAGAGCAGATGATGGCTGCACTTAGGTCTATGAGTGAAATTTCAAGTGAGTTTTAATAACATCTTGGTAGCTGGAGTGCTTGTGCATCAGCTAAGTCCTAATTCAGAGTTCTTTTCCAAGGTTTTGACTCAAATTACAACCATCTTTTGGTATAAAAGTGTATGGCCTGAAGATTCTGTAAAGCAAGCTGTCATACGAAGCTAAATTTAGGAAGCCTATAGATTGTTTATGAAGACGCATAAGACTCAGGAAGTAAACAAAACTTACAAGTCACAGACAATTAAACAGAAGATTCACAGTTCTGCTTCCCAGGGTTGTACTGATATAGAAAAATCTCAAAGCAATAGAATTGGTATTATAAAGGGCTTACCAATAGATTTTCTTAGGAGACAGAAGTGCAATTTAGCCAAAGGAACACTGCCTCCTAAATACCCTAAAGGTAAGTAGTGTGCTAAGTGGCTTGTTAGAGAGAAGTGAAATTGAAGATGCTAGGATGTAAATGTTTACTCACATGAATTGATCAGCTAGTCAGCTCTGATTCCCATGACAAACGAGATAGCACTGACTGACTATCCATTAGTCCCTGATTCCCATATACCAAAGACATACCTCTAAGAGCAGTTTAGGGTGAGCAGTGTAGGCTCACAAACATCATTAATTCCAGATCTGTCATTAAGTATCTTATGCTTTTATCAGGGAAGATATAGTTCTGTTAGGTGGGCAAGATGACCCTGGGCAACAACTATACAAAAAAAAAAAAAGGATTAATACCAGTGTACTTAAAAAATAATTCTGGAAATATGTGTTATCTTTGCTGTATAAATCTATTAACTGCCTAAGCACCTAGATTTATAGCTTCCCATCTCTGTTTACATTTTTTGAAGTATAACATAGGGTGGAGACTGGAAAGAGATTTAAGCATGACAGTGTATGTAATATGCATAAGCCTACTATGTGTATAAAGGAAATCTTAGGTTGGAGGTCAACTCTTATTTGGTGGTAGCCCCAGTCAGCAAGGTGTTTAAGTAAGGAGCTTTCCTTTTTGTTAAAATGTGTGAAGTGATTTCTCCCTGAGAAGGCATATTGTTTCTATAGTAATATAAGTGACAATTGTCAGGGAAAGGAGATTCTATGACCAGCTGAACTACTTGCAAATTATATACTTAGTTCCAGGGAAGCAAATTTCCGGAGTCATTTTCCAACTGGGGTTGGGATTTTGGTGAAGCAAATAGGTGCCTTTGAGTCAACCCTATTCCTATGTTATCTCTGACCCATACTCCTGCATGTATCATCCAAAACTCACTGCTTAACTGGAACTGCTTGTTGTTGTTCTGTACTCATTGACCTATCTAGAGTGAATATATTTTCATGTTTACTAAGGAAAAGTCACTCACACACACGTGTGTGCATGTGTTCATAACATGCTTTTGTTTTTTTTCCTGTTTTGAGACAGGATCTTCAGTAACCCAGGCTGGTTCATGTTTAGTCCTTAGCTGAAAATGATCTTAAATTAATTTCTGGTCCTCCTGTCTTTTCCTTTGGAATACTGGGATTATGGGTTACTCTGGATGCAACTCAGTGCCTCTTGTGTGTTAAGCAACCAGTGTATCAATTGAGCTATATTATATCCCTAACCCCCTGGTATCTTTTTATTTGCCCTCTCCTTTGATCTTCAGATCTCCATTAGATGGTATCATCCTCTATTTATCTTTTATTTTGAAAATGCAAATCAAAGGTTCTAGCACTTTTCCAAGGACTTAAAGGTAGTAAGTAGCAGAGCAAGGATCCACACTATTTTCTTATAACTTAGCATCCCTTCCAGACCATCAAGAAAGTAACTGCATCCTAGGATGCTGTCTTTAGATAGTCCAGCAGTGGAGGTCATTTTAAATTTCTCTTCAGGGGTAGCCGAAGGCTTTGAACCATTCTTTTTAGAAGCTAAAATATTCATTTTCTTCAGTAGCTTTTAGGTAGTCAGACAGGAAGTCCTAATTGTGGACTTGAGTGCCTCTTATTTTTACCATTTCTATTGCCCTTCATTTCTCCCCACAGCTTGAATGTGTGAGTTGTCTGAAGATGGTGAAGGCCTGATTACTATCCTTGTTTCCTTTGCTATATGACGGGAAGCTGTCAATATGTTTCACATTAGCAGTTACTTAGGCAAGAAATAGATGTTTTTTTGTTTTGTTTTGTTTTACTGGTTCGTATTCATATTAGAACACAACATTTTTCTTCTCAAAACTTCTGAATTGATTTCATCAGTCATTTTCCAGAAACATTAAACCTGGGGAAAATGAGACTACGAAAAAATATAACATGAAATGGAAAAATATATAAGTATAGTAGAAAATGGCTTCTACCAACTTCAGGGTATCTAAATTAGACCGAAGAGGCGAAATCATGGGGTGCCTGAAGGTCTTACACAACACTTTTTGTATTTATAGTTTAGGCAAATGGGAGGAAGGATAAGAATGTCTACATCATATATATCCTAGAACTAATTCACATTGGAAGACATAACATTTATTGTCTCGTGGCTGCAACATAATACCTAATACTTTCAACTTAAGGGGGAAAAGTTTATTTAGGCTTACAGTTTGAAGGAAGGCACAATCCATTATAGTGGCAGGAGCTTGAAGAGGCTGGTCACATTATATCCACAGTCAAGCAGAGAGTTATAGATGTTGATGTTCATCTCACTTTTCTTTGTTTATACAGCCTGGGGTCCCAGATCATGGAATGATGCCAATCACAGTTAGTGTGGGGCTTTTCAATGCATCCAGTTAGTGTGGGGCTTCTCAATGCATCCAATCTAGGCACTCCCTGAGAAGCTGATATTATTAATCATCCTGGAGGGAAAGCATTATATCCTTCCCCAGTGTAGGCATCATGCTCAACACTCACAAGAGACCTGGAACTGGAAGGATTGGGTTTGGTTTTGACTTTATCACGATCATGTTCACCTTCAATCTTTCTGCACCTCCAACTTTTTACTTCCCAGAGGAGAGCAGAGATGGTATGTAGCCCGTGCAGCCATGAGAACTGGTGGGATAATGGAATGTCTAGCATAGAGTATGATGAGTAAGATAGTGATTCCTTTAATGGTGATAATTCTTCAGTCCTCAATAATGAATGCCAATGCTGTTGATCATCATCATTACTACCATCTCACAAACGTGTGGATTATAGGACCAGAGAGCTAGAGAGCTCAGCAGGTAAAGCTACCTGATGCACAAGCCTGATGACATGAATTTGACTGGGAGAACTGACTCCACAGATTTTTCTGTCCTCCACATAAACATCATGGCATGCTGTCTTAGTCAGGATTTCTATTCCTGCACAAACATCATGACCAAGAAGCAAGTTGGGGAGGAAAGGGTTTATTCGACTTACACTTCCACACTGCTGTTGATCAACAGAGGAAGTCAGGACTGGAACTCAAGCAGGTCAGGAAGCAGGAGCTGATGCAGAGGCCATGGAGAGATGTTCCTTACTGGCTTAATTCTCCTGGCTTGCTCAGCCTGCTCTCTTATAGAACACAAGACTTCCAGCCCAGGGATGGCACCACCCACAAGGGGCCCTACCCCCTTGATCACTAACTGAGAAAATGCCCCACAGCTGGATCTCATGGAGGCACTTCCCCAACTGAAGCTTCCTTCTCTGTGATAACTCCAGCCTGTGTCAAGTTGACACACAAAACCAGCCAGTACACATGCATATCCATGTATATCATGCACACACGCTAATAATAAATGCATACCAACAGGATTATAAATATAGCATAATATAAGATAATTATCTAGGCTTTGACCTAGAGTGGTATAAATCAGAAATAATAATTGGATTTTTAATCTTGTGACTTGGATTTTTTTTTGTTAAAATTGCATGTACTTCCTTAATAATGAACATTCAGGTATACCTGCTCCTATCTGTATTCTTAAAGTAAATTCCATAAAGGAGTCTCTGTTACTCCCCTTCTAGGGAGGGCTTCAGCATCATGCCTGTTATCCTTTGTAAACTTTTATGCAATAACTCTAATGCCTCTTCTACATTTCTTTTTTCCTTCTTCCTTTCCTTCTTTCTTTCCTTCCTTCTTTCTTTTCTTCCCTACTCCTCTCCCTCCCTCCCCTCTCTCCCTCCTTCCCTCCTTCCCTTCCTCTCTCCCTTCTTCCTTCCTTCCTTCTTCCCTTCCTCCCTTCCTTCTTGCACCTTCCAAGAAAGCTTTTACCCTTATACTCCATTAAAAGTGCTGTGGTCAGGGTCATCAACAGCTCTCCCATAACTAAATCATTTTTGTTTGTTTTGCTTTGCTTTTCCTTTCCACCTAACATTTCATGGTTTTCTACTTTGATTCCAGCCTTACTGGCTGCTCTTTTTTCCATATCTGTTTCTGGATCCAAAATATTGGGCTTAACTCTACTTATTACTTGTGTAGTATATATTTTTTTTCTTTTTATAGACAGATTACCCAGGCTAGCCTTGAACTCACTTGAACTATAAGCAGAGGATGACCTTGAATTTCTGATTCTCCTGCCACAGCCTCCCAAGTTCTGGGATTGCAGCACACACCAGCACATTCACCTGGCTTTGTTTGCTCTATTTTACTTCAGGCAGTACCTGACTTTAAATATTATTTATCCTACCCTTTCCTCTTGAAATCTACAGGATCTGGTATTGTGATTATAGGTCCTAATATGTTGGGAATGTGCCGTTTATGATCTTTGAGCACAATTCTGCCCCTTCCAAAAGAAGCCTTTGTTTTACTTTCTGCTTATTTGGGAGATCCAGATTCCTCTTTTATAATTGTAGAGTGAATGCATGCCTTTAAAAGTTCCCCAGTCAAATGCAGTGGCAGTGTAAAAATTTTTGTATATGTCCTGAGACATGGCATTGTCTTAGGGTTTCCACTGCTGTAAAGAGACACCATGACCAACGCAACTCTTATAAAGGACAACATTTAATTGGGGCTGGCTTACAGGTTCAGAGGATTTATCCATTATCATCAAGGTGGGAGCATGGCAGCATCCAGGCAGGCATGAGACTGGAGGAACGAAGTTGTACATCTTGTTCTGAAGGCATCCAGGAGAAGACTGGTTTCCAGGCAGCTAGGAGGAAGGTCACAAAGCCTATACCCACAGTGACAAAAAAGTACTGGATGTAGGAACAGTTACTGTCTTTGTCTGGAGGGATTCAAAGTTGAATAAGACTCAGTCCTGAAGGAGGCATCTCTTAGTAAAATGAGACATCTAGATGCACATTAGGAGGGAGACAAAACTGTGTACAGGAGTAGTGAGAGATTGACAATACGATCATAATACTTAGACAGATTAATCACAAAGCTCTTTCTTACTACCTTGAGTAGGCACTCTCGCACCTCTGAACCTCAATTTTCCTACTGTAAAATGGAGAAGAAAGCATTATCTATTTTATGGGGGTTGTCTCTATCAATGAAATGGATGTAGTAAAGTATATGGTGCACTTGAAGGAAGTATCTTTAGGGAATCCATTACTGTGTACAGTTATGATGTCAATAAAATACAAGAAAGGATTAAATGACATAACACATATAAAAGACGAACACAATAAGAACCTGATGAATGATAGCTATTATATATTGCTTGGAGGAGACATCATATTACACTTGATCCTTCTGCACTGGCATGGGTGGAATGGAGTCTTTGGGTAGATCTCTATAGGTATTCTTTCCTTTCTGCTCTCCTGTTCAGAACTGGGCTTGCCAGCATCCCCCCTGAGATTATGTCTTTCCTAATAGAGAGACTTAATATAGCAATGAAAAGTATATAAATTATCTCAAATTAAAATATTGTTTTTTAAAGGTAGACAGGACCCAAGGAACAGCACTTGAGATTATCCTCTGGCTTCCACATTCATGTACACAAATGGCTACCTGCACTCACATGAACACAAATATGTATACATATGCACACAAAAATACTGATAGTTTTGTATTGACTGCATGGGAAAATGATATTTTAGTACATGAAGCTAAAGAAAATATCCTCTAAACTTGATTTGTCTGTTTTCTTCAGTGTAACAACTGAATGATGCTGAGATTCATATGTGCCCTTACTGCATGTATAATGTGTGTAAAACAAGCCTGATGAACACCACTGCCTTAACAGCAGCCTCTTCTCTACATTCTTCCCTTTAGGATTTGCTGAGTTCTCTTTATTCTTACTGTAGATGCCTCTTCTGCTTTCCTTCTCTTACCAGGAGCAGAGTGATTTGTCTTTCATTGTCTGCCAGGACAGACCTGGAAGTTTTACTGACTTTCACATTTTAGAATTTAGTGGGTTTTCCTCCTTGGTATCCTCATAGTTTTTGGTTTATCCCAGTGTCTTAACATGGCACACACTGGTTTCTAGTTAGAATATTTATAGGTCTCCCTCCACTGCTCTGTGGTAAACTCCAAGATGGTCCACGCTATTTCTAATTTGCCTCCACTTAAAGATAACCACAGTACTAGCAAACGCTGAGTGCTTTTCAAGTACCACAGACCCATACAAATGACTCTCAGGCTTGGATTCTGTGGGCTTTTTACTCCCATCTACATTTTCCAGTTTCTTCCTGAGATTCTACTCATGACTGTTCTTCCCATGCTTGCAGCCAGCCTCTCGATGCAGCCTCTTGTACTCTCTGTGGTGTGTAATTTGTCCCATGTGAAGCATAACATATTTAACAGAAAGCGCTGGCATGCCTGGTGGATAGTGTGTATCATTGTGGGACTGATAATCTCCCTTGAGAGACACCTGGCTATATGACCAGTATGTAGAGAGCAAGGTCTTTTGCCTTGGTTGCAGAAATTTTCCTCATCTGCTTTATGGTGGGCATCCTTCCAAATTTATGGGTGATATTGCCATGTTATTTGTGGTGAGTAAATGATGCACAGAAAGCAGAGTGGGTAGATTATACTAGATGTGAGTTTCCTAGCAACATCATTAACTACGCTGGACCACCATTCAGTCAGCTCTGCCTCCTGTGGTCTGATACCATGGTGACACCACACTCTCTCTGGCCACTCTATAAGCCTTGCACTTACTGAGCTCTGTCTTCAGAGGGACTGGGGAGATGGATCACTTAACAGTGTGCTGCTAAGATGCTAAAATGGATGCCAACTTTCTGCTTTCCTTTCTTTTCCCGTGAGGACTTTGACTGTGTACTTGGTGTGATTTGTTTCCTGGGGATGGACAGACTTGTGACCTTTCTGGCTTATAAATATAGAACCTTTGCTGAAGTACATCATGTCTCTCTGACCATTATGCCTGAGACTAAAGACTTTCTAGCATGATTTTTAAAAGATGCTAAACGATTCATTTGTCTCAGACATCCTCAAGTTTTATAAGGTTTCACAGTCCACACTGAATTCCCTCTCCTGTGCTCCAGTAATATCAAGAAGTTTTTGGTATGTGTTTGTGAAAAGGTCTTTAAACTTCATTATGTCTGCTACATTCTTCTAACCTAGACCTGGACTGCAGTGATCGCAACAGCTGAAAGGGCTCAGTGCTGGACCAGGCCAGTATACCTAAGTCATCAGTGATGGCACCTGTGCTTTCTACTGCTCTGTTCTGCTATCAGAGACGCCAGGGTCTCTCTGTCTCTGTCTCCCTCCCTCCCTCCTTCCTCCTCCCCTTTTCTCTCTCTCTCTTTTTTTTTTTCTCTTATGGTGGTCGCGTTGCTCCAGGACTCACAATCCTCTGAGAGAAAGTAATATTATTAGAATACTGTTCTCTCCCTTTCCAAGCTAATCTTGGAGCCCAAGTCCCTTTACAGCAAGCACAAGGTTTCTTTTCCATGAAACCACTGAGGCCTAAAAACAGCATTAGCATGGGCACAAAATTCTTTCCTCTGCCTGTGGCTCTCTTATGGTACTCTGAAAAGTATCCAAAGTTGGAGTAGTTAGCTGGTGGCTTCCTGCCCGGCGGACACTTTGTTCTTAGAGTGTGGGATTTCCTGTGCATTTCTGGGGCAGTTCCAGGTGCTAGGTGCTAGAAGGATGCTTTGAATCCGGCATCTAGAGTATAAGGTCATTCTTGGAATATTTGCAATCTAGTCCCTGTCACATGCTTTCCCTCTTTCTTTCAAAAATAACATCACTTGTGTTTTTAAAAGTACCTGTTATTTCAAGTGTTGATCATTTTAGCCAACGAGCTAAATGGGATGTTTAGTATGAATGCAGGAAGGTAGGGGGTGTGAAACTGGCTAGTATATCTACATTAGAATTGAAAATGGGTGAAAGACACTATAATATTGTAAGAAGTAATTAGTTTTGGCTTAAACTAGAACATAATCTTTTGGACTTGGAGGTAAATTAGTCTTTAAAATTTTTATTAAAGCAGTTAATTGCTCTGCACTTTCATTGCTGGACATTAGAAATTTGAACTCGAAACTTGTAGTGTTGAATACTTTTTCTAGTTTATTGTGAATTCTGTTTTGAATGAGCCTTCAGACTAGAATTTGATATCATGACTCAATAACCACTCTAAAGTAGGAACTTCTATAAGATGAAATTCATTGCCTGGTCTCTTCGGAAACTCTTCGGAAAGTGGGGCCTTACACGGTAGCATCACGTGTCCTGAGAGGTTTTTTCAGTATTTAAAGTTGAAATCCATTTCAGTTAAACATGGTCCTAGATTCTGCCCTCTGTAAGTATATAAACCACTTTGTCTCCATGGCAGCTCTTGAAGTTTGAAAACACCTCTGGTAGGTTCTCTGCCTTTCCTCTATCTTTCTCTCTCTCCCCACCCCACTTCTCTTTTTGTTTTCTTTTTCACTAGGAGGCTCACTCTGCAGGCCAAGCTGGTCTGGAATCTTCTCGGCTCCCTCCTCAGCCTCCCAAGTGCTAGGATTACAGCACAAGCCACCAGGTGTAGCTCCTCTAGGTTTTAGGACGGGTGGGTATGATCTGAGAAGTAGGAACAAAGTCTGTGGCTAGCATTCCTTATGGTTTGAACTCCTTTGAATGTTAAGATACCTTCACTAAGGCTTTTCAAGATCCTGCCAGAGGCTAAGAACAGCAAATTATAGGCACTAGTTTTCTCGGGACTCCTTACAAGAGAGCAGTGAGGCCTCCAGCAGGGCTCTGGGTGAGCAGGTTCTTGCTGATGTCAGAAGCAGCAGTGTCTGGACTGTATATGTGCACTTTGTGGTATGATTTTTTTAAAATTAAAATTGTTTTAAACTGATTCCGTAAAACCTAAAAAATTTTTACACTGTGTTACTGGGGTAATATTGTAGGTGGATTATGGCTATTGGCTATGGATCTTGCCTAATTTTTTCAGATCTTTTCAGTAGGTTTTAAGTTTTGCTTAAATCAGCAATAGTCATTTTCATTTATTTGTACTTAAGAAATCTGTATAGGACTAATATATATATAATATATATATGATTAATATATATTATATATATCATATAATATAATATATAATATGATATATATAATATATATCATATATATGGTATATAATCATATATATATCATATATATATATGATATATATATGATTAAAATCCTCATGCCTGTGACAGTAACAACCATTAACCAAAGTGCACAAGCTATCTGATAATGCACATTTGATATTTTTGAACCCAGCTTCAAGGCACATCAGTCCTGTAGAGATACTGTAATAAAAAACAGGTTAGGTAACTTACCAAGAGAGATTGATTTTTCTCTGGTGGCTAGATGTCAGTATTAAGGTATTGACACAATTGATATTTATTTTTGCTTTTTAAAAAATTAAAAATAGATTTCTATTTTTTTCATACATTATCATGATTATAGTTTCCCCTCCTTTTTCTCCTCCCAGTTCCTCCCTACCTCCCCTTCCCTCTGGATTCACTCCCTTTCTATCTTTCATTAGAAAAGAACAGGAGCCCTGTTATAAGAAATAACATCCAAACATGTCAGAATAAAATATAATAAAATCAAGTACGAATTATCATACTGGAGTTGGGCAGGTAACCCAACAGGAGGAAAGAGTCATGAGAGCAGGCAAGAGTCGGAGACCTCATTCTCACAGTCAAGCGTTCCATAAAAATACAAAGCTAATAGCTATAATATATCCATATAGACCTGGTATAGACCCATCTAGGTCCTATGTTTGATGTTTCAGTCTATATGCACTCATAGGAACCTTGCACAATTGATTCAGAGGGCTGCCTGGTGTCCTCCATCTCCTCTGGTTCTCACAAACTTCCTGTTTCCTCTTCTGGATTCCCTGAGAACTGTGGGGAAGGATTTGATGGAGAATTCTAAATGCTCTCTTCACATAATGTCTGGATGTATGTGTCAGAATCTGTCTCCATCTGCTGCAGGAGGAAGCCTCTCTGATGATGACTGGATCAGGCATTAATCTGTGAATATAGCAGAATAGCATTGGGCATTATTTTATTGATTTTTTTAGACTAGTATCATTTGCTTTTGTCCTAGGTCTCTGGGCTACTAGTCTCTGGTTCATGGATATGCAAGAAGTCTAGGGTATAGGTTCCTTTTTGTGGGGTGGATTTTAAGTCAAATTAGACTTTGGTTGCTGCCCCTGAACCCAGTTCTGTGCAGGACAGATTGTGGGTCAAAGGTTTTGTGGCTGACATGAAATTTACAGGCAAATGGATGGAACTAAAAAAAAAAAAATCATCCTGAGTGAGGTAACACAGACCCAGAAAGACACATATGGTATGTATTCACTTACAAGAGGATATTGGCCATTAAGTAAAGGATAACCAAGCTACAATCCATAGACCCAGAAAAGTTAGGTGTGATAGTTTGTATATACTTGGCCCAGGGAGTAGCAAGTGTGGCCTTGTTAGAGTAGGTGTGTCACTGTGGGTGGGGCTATAAGGCTTTCATCCTAACTGGAAGTCAGTATTCTGCTAGCAGCCTTTAGATAAAGATGTAGAACTCTCAGCTCCTCCTGCACCATGCCTATCTAAGATGCTGCCATCTCCCTGCCTTGATGATAATGGACTGAACCTCTGAACCTGTAAGCCAGCCCCAATTAAATGTTGTTTTTATAAGAGTTGCCTTGGTCATGGTGTCTGTTCACAGCAGTAAAACCCTAACTAAGACATTAGGTAAAGAGGAGGGGTCTAGGGAGGACATGTGGATCTCCCTGGGAGGGGGAGATAAACTATATATTTATGGGTAGACTGGGAATAGGAAGGGTTAGAGCATGTTGGAGTGGGTAGAGGTGTCAGATGGGCAGGGAAATGGGGTGGAGAGAATGCAAGGAGAGATAGTTGGAATTGGAGGGACTTTTGGAGAATGTTGTGGAAACCTAGTGCACTGAAAACTTCCAAAAATCTATAAAGGTGACCCTATTGAGGACTTCTAGTAATCAGGCATATGGAGTATCAACTGGCTATCTCTTGTAGCTAGCCAGGGCTCACAGTGACTTGTTGCTCAAGAGGATCCCATGAAAATCCTCCAAACAACCCAGGCTAATACACAGGGTTGCTCTCCACAAACTGAAAGAGGAGGCTCATTGCAGAGGACAACACCTACACAACTCATTGAACATGATCCCATCCCGCGGGACTCAGTTATTCTGGGGGTGGAGGGGGACCATGCCTGTAAAAGCAGAATGAGCGAGAGAAAGAGTGAGACTAAGCATGATTGTCAAGGTCGCCTTTACTTAGAACAAACTGCTCAATAAATACTTCACAAGAGCAGAAAAGGGGGAGGTGGGGAACAATGGGTTCACTGCAGGATCGGCCATCTGGCGGATGCTGGCAGGGGGCCCGGAACATTTTGTGATTCTTCTCGGAAGATCTTGATACACTGCCTCTTGGTAAACGGGCACAGGATGTTTTAGCCAAGGTAAATGTCAGGCAGTTCTCAGGCTAGTTGAGGGGGCAGGGGGTCTGGTGGCCATGCCTTGGCTCCCAACATCTCCCCCCCTCCAATATAATAAAAGTCTGGGAGTGTCAGCAGTGGGTTGGAGGTCGCAAGAAGTGGCAGTTGACAGACTTGATTCGCATCGTGGGGAAGACTAGGTTGGACCACTCTGGGCGCAAGTCCCTTGCGAGCATAGGGGGGGCAGAGCCTCTGTCTTAGGCTATGTGAGGTGTCCCTGCCCTTGGCATCTAGCTGTACCCGAGCTGCACGGGTCATGACTGGGAATGCTAAATTGGGGGATTGATGGCAGCCTGAGGGGCTTGGGAAGAGTTTGGTGGCAGGGAAAAAACAGTCTCCTTAAGGGACAACTGAAGAGAAAGGAGCTCATAAGAAAGTTGAGCGAACTGCTTTTGGAGATGTAAAACCTCACACAGCTCCTGGACCTGTGTGAAGAGCCTATCTTTAGCCATTAGAAGATGGGCAGGTGTCAAAGGAGAGGTCGCAAGGGTGGGCGCACAAATCTGAGGGACATACAGTGGAGGAGCGGCCTGCGGGGCATTGGCCAGTGGGGCAGAGGCAAGGGGCGGCCAATAAGGGTTGTGATAGTGGGCAGCCTCTCCCTCCAAGGCAGCAGCATCACCAGGGTCCAGGGCATCCTCTGGAGTGGAGACTAGCAGAGGGGCTGAGGGTCTTTGAAAGACAAGGTTAATAAGACAAGACTCTGGCAAGTCATTGGACTGGGGAATTTGAGGATAGAGAGAGGATGAGGCTTTAGTGTGTGTGTGGGGATAGGAACCAGGGGAGATGGGGGTAGAAGAACAGGACCTAGGGTAGGGTCTGGAGGACCTGAGGATGCCTGGATGGGGGAAGTGGCTGATGCCATGTGAGAGGGGGTGTGTGAAGCAGGCCTAAGGCAATATTCAGCTACCAAAAGTAATTGTTGTTTATTAGGGTCGTCCCCAGCCCCTTCCACAATGTCTCTTATGAGTCTCCAATAGGAGAAAGCTGTGGCGCAAACGGCATCTCCACCCTCTTTAATTGCTTTTTCTTTTAGTTCTTTACCAACTTTCCGCCATTTTGGGGGATGTATCTGGGCCCCGTCAATTATAAACCAAGGACAGGCTTCATCAATAAAGATGAAAAATTTTACTAAATCCTTTTTCTTAACCCTGACTCCTCTCTCTCTGAGTGAACCTTTTAAGTCTTTAATAAAGACTGCTTCTTTAGATAAAGTATGACCCATTCTGATCCGACGGAATGAAGAGGGAGATGAACACTTACTCCAAGTCGCTGTCTCGAGGGGGACAAAGCGGGATCTTCAGGCTGCATTTTTCGGGGGATCCTACCCGATGTGTCTGGGGGTCTGTCCGGCAAGAGTCTGTACCTCGGCCTCACGTTGAAGGTGCCACCTGTCCCGTCCCGCGGGACTCAGTTATTCTGGGGGTGGAGG